>ML677334.1:45953091-46164583 GCA_007922305.1 Dermatemys mawii
AATTGGTTAAAGTTTAAGGAAGTGATAAACGAGGCATTAATACAGTATTGTACAACTCAACCTAAAACCAATGTGAATGAGCGAAAAACTGCTTGTTAAGTGTGAACAAAAAAGCTACTATATATGGAACATAAGGAGTAATGCAGGTAATATAGAAGAGGTTATTCAAAGAACAAGAAAAAACAGCCTAAATAGCTATGGTTAAGAGATTTTTAACAAATACTAGAATGACTAACAGGAGAATTAGAGATGGCTTTAGTAGGACTGCAAAATAATGAGTTAATGGTTACTCAAAAGGAAATAACTAAGTAACATATTTGCATCAGTATTTGATAAGGGCAATATTAACTTAAATCCATTTGCTGTGATTTCTTGGCAAAATATAATTAGCATGCAGATTACTAAACAGTTGATATTAAGTATTTAGATAGATTAGAGATAGAAAAAATACTGGATAGCAATTACGTGTGATACAAAATTAGGGCCTGTTCCAACTCCCATTGGCGTCAATGGAAGGACTCCCACTGATTTCAGTGGGAACTAGATTGGACCTTTTATCAATAGTTGTACAATATATTGTAAACAAACTAGGTGATTAAAAAAAAGGGGGGGGGGTTCATTTTGCCAGAGGCGTTTTAAGAGGAGGTGGGCATGGGAGGTGAATTAAACTCAAAACGCATACTTGGAAAAATTAAATATGCTATCTGTAAGTATAGCAACACTATCCATGACAAAAAAAGAAAAATCTTTGTAAATGTGTGGTTGGTATAGATTTATGTAAAGTAATTTGTGTCAGACTTATTTGAAAAAAACTGACAAAGTTTCTCATAGTGGATTATGCGATACACTTTCTAGATATGCAGTGAATAATAATGGCAAGACCACTCATGGCAAGATCTCGAGCACCTGAAGCCACCAATGTTGTCAATAATCTGTTGGTACTCAGAACCTCTCAGGATCTGGTATATACAGTGGAGTCACATCTTATGCGGGGGTTAGGTTCCAAGGTTTCTGCGTAAGATCAAAATCACGTATAGTCGAGTATAGCCCAACGCCAGCACCGCTCAGCCTCCTGCTGGCTGAGCAAACAGAACCCCAGGCCAGCAGCAGGCTGAGCGGGGCTGGCAGCCAGGACCCCAGGCCGGCTGCAGACTGAGCTGCTCAGCCCGTCACCCGCCCCACTCAGCCCACTGCTGGCTGAGTGAACGGGAGCCCAGGCTGGTGGTGGGCTGAGCAGGGCTGGTGGCAGGCTGAGCAGCTCAGTCCACCGCCAGTCTGGGGTCTTAACCGCCAGCCCTACTCAGCCTCCTGCTGGCCTGGGTGAACAGATCCCTAGGCCAGCTGCGGGCTGAGACACTCAGCCCGATGCCAGTCTGGGATACCAGCTCCAGCCCCACTCAGCCAGCATTGTTTGTTTATTTATTTTGCTGAGCGCGCATAGTTGAATTTGCACAGGTTAAATGCGCCTATGATGCGACTCTACTGTAGTGTGTGTGGGAAGCCTACCAATAAATATAATTGTTTAGTTAAATATATTCAGTATTGGTTACATCATCACATATTTATCATATGTTTATCCTTAAAGTTAGGTGGGCTATTTCTATTTGTAGTCTTATTTAAAGTAAAATTGAAAGTTTATTAGCCTCTACTACATTTAAATCACTCCAAAACAATCTTTAGGTAGATTTTCTAAAAGTTTCCTGACTTGGTTTTGAAGGACAGCACCTCTCCTCCTCTCATCCACAAGAAATGGCCGACAGCAGGCAGCAAAGAAACCTAGCTTCTGCTGGTGTTGTGGGTGAGGTCCACATCAAGACAGCTAAGCTGGTCTCATGGAAGCTCCCTTCACTAACACCAGGCCAGAATCAGTTGCATGGCAAAGAATATGTTGAGGGAGGTGGGACTAACTGTACAGAAAGAACCAGGCAAAAGTGTTCCTAGCAAAAAATCTTAGGAATCTCCAGAGAAGGAAACTTAGGTTGAGATTTATGTTCTATTTCAAAATACAGCCAAGCTCTAAGAAGAGGGTTAATCTGAACATTAACTTAGAGCTTGAATACACAAGTTGTTAATACACAACTTTCCTTTGAAGAGGAAAGGTAAGTGTATTAACTTTCCTTGCTCCATTCCTGTGAAGAGAGGAGATTTCAATGTAGTACCTTTCATGAATGCTGAATTCTCTTAAACGTGCAAACCTTCAAAAGAGTGGGAAATTTAAAGTTAAAACGTGGAAAAGCCACTTTAATAAGAAGCATTTTATGGAACTTTGAAAAATAATTTAAGTTCAATACAAAACAGAGGAGGCTTTGAACTTCATACAGTATGACATCATAAGGCAGGGATCTCAAACTCTTATCACCATGAGGGCCACATGAGGCCTAGTACGTTGGCGTGAGGGCCGTATCATTGGCACCTTTTCATACAAACAAACAAAAGCCCCCGCCCACAATCCACCTCTTCCATGAGACCCTGCCCCTTCATACCCTTTCCCAAATCCCTGCCCTGGCCCCACCTCCTCCACTGAGCACACTGCGTTCCTGCTCCTCCTGCAAAGTCTTAAGTGCTGCCAAACAGCTGTTTAGCGGCAGGAAGCACCGGGAGGTAGACAGAAGAGCAGGGATGTGGCACGCTCGGGGGGGAGGGGCAGAAAAGGGTAGAGACGGGGGGTGAGGGGAGCCATGGTAGGCCCACAAGAAGTAACTCCACAGGCCGCATGTTTGAGACCCCTGTCATAATGGAACCACTTAATGATGAAGCAAGAACACCCATTGCTGGGACACCCATATGGCAGTGTCACTCCAACTACAAGCCTGAATTTTCTTGGTTTTGATGGGCTTACGTTTAGACACAATTTTTAAAAAGAGCAAATTGTAGAATGATGACAAATGTATAAAGTAAACCAAGTTCAAATTCCATCGAAGGCAGAAAGTTGTGCAATATATTATCTGTTGAATTCCATGGCTAAAAGCAGCCCTCTATGAAACTTCTGAACTGGAGAGAATATGCAAGTTGTCACAATCACCGAGTAGTTACAGCTGACATTTCAACCCAGATCTATAACTTCTACTTTTTCAATTGCTCAAGTCCAGACTTCTTAGCAGCACTAAATGAAAAACATTAATCAAACTATAAAAAACAGTTTGAAAGCTTCAGTGAATTGCCCAGTAGTATAACTTTCAAGACTAACTCATTAAACTTTTTCAGGATTTTTTGCTTTTAAACAGAATTTAAAAGCCATGAACAAAACAATTATCAATATGAGGGCTTTTTTATGTCATTGGACAATCCACTGAACATGCAACAACATTCTGAATTTAGTATATATAATTTAATTGACTGGCTTTAATGGACAGCTTTCTTCTTAAGTATTATTGTCCAAAAGTAAAAAATTATAATACTTCCCTAAGTTAACATCTTGTTGTTTTTTTCTCTTCATTGCTAATTAACAGAACATATCAGTACAACTATAAGCCTTTACAACATTCCATATAACTAGTCACACTTCATTATTAGAAAAAAGTAAAAGCACTTAAGTCTCAAACCTATGAGGCAGGACAGTACATCAGTATGTAAGAAGGTAAACTAACTAACTCACCCAAAGTCACACAAGATAGAGACAGAGTTTAAAACACTATGTACAATCTTTCAATTTATTTTCAAGATGGTTATTATAGTTTGTGAACTTACATTTTCTTTCACTAAAATTCAGTTCACAAGAAAACGTTACCTTGCCCTCAACAATTTTCACCTGCCTTTCTCTCTCTCTTATACTCAAATGAAGCACGGTTGCTTAAACTTTTGTTCTATTATGATACAGCAAAAATTAATAATTCTTTGAGCACATCTACATTATGGCTACAGTGGTTGCTAATTTACTGTTAGTGCAACTCCAACCATGGAAGTTGTGTGCCTGTCTATGCTACAGCTTTCACCCTCATTACAGGTAGTTGAGCTTAAATTTTGGTGAATTATGGATACAAAATTTATTAGTACAGAGGAAAACTTTGGTTCATCTGCAACTTTATTATCTTAGTCTCTTAAAATTCAATTCCAGAGTTAGATTCAGAAGTGTAATATCTACAAAGTGTGACGCAGTTTCTTTTGTTGCTGAAGGTTTAAAGTAGGAAGTTTGCTGCTTCAGCAGAGATTGTTCTAAGCCAGCAAGATTCCAACGAATAAACAAAGTCCAAACCTTGGAGGCGAAAAAGAAGGTGTGCATCTTAAAACAAAGTTTGTAATACTAAATGCAGCTGGTAGCACTGCCTATTGTGATTGCTTGAGGATTCCCATAAGATCCTTTTTTCAGTCACTTAAACCTTTACCAAATTTTAACCATTTGTGCTGAAATTTTCCATGATGAGTGTCTGCCTCAGGGTGAAGGTTTTTTGTTTCTTTGTTTTTTGGAAAATTTCAGCCAAAATGGTTTGTTTCTGTGGGGGAGGAAGGGAAGAGGAATAGGTTGTTCTGCCCATATTAAAAAATTCTGGAGACATTCTCTTTAAAAGCTTTAGTGTCCCCATGCTAAGCACCAAGGACTAAAGTTTGTCCTTTGTGTCAGGGATGGGTCTTATGCTGTCCTTGTGAAAATCTACCCAAATTTGACTAAGTTATAAATTGTTAGGGGGGTGGGATTAGTTTGCACATGCTCAGTAGAGACTCCATAGCAAACTATCCCTAAAGATTTTGTTTGCACTGGGCTTGCTCCAGCCCAGGATCAATCAGGACTTGACTTTCCCTGAAATTGTAGCCCTGGATTGTGCCAGTTCTAGGCACCTGAACGGAGAACAGGGAGACTGTTTCTCCTGTGCTCTCAATGCCCCATCTGCTTGGCTCAGGTGGTGTGGAATAAGAAGCTACATAATTTGAATGCCAAGGAAACAAGAGCCAGAATTCCCAAACCCCTAAACTGCTTTGCAAAGTTTAACCACAGTTTATACTAAGATATAGACCACTCAGGAAAGAGCATTATAAATTCTATAAACAATGTTGCAGTACGTATTTCATTCAGATACCCAGTGAGGTATTTGGAGAGGCCATTTAAGAAAAATAAAACTTTTGCAAAATTTTATATTTCTGAAATTTTATATATACTTTGTATAATCTTATGGCTACCTATGCTTGGTAAATGCTACAGAATTCAAGGACAAATGCAAAATAATTCAGAATGAATTATTAGTTTTAACTATTTTGAAAATGCATCTTCCATTAACAACTTGATAGTTTAAAATAGACTTTATTGTCTCCCTGAACCATAGTACAACAAAATTTTATTTGATCTTTAAAGTCTTAATTTGTAACTTGTCCCAAAAAAGTGTGCCTCAATAAATCAAGCCTTCATTTCCAGTCAGTACTAAAAGCAGGTTGTTGTTTTAGTGCCTATCTACTTTGGGAACAAGTGCAAGCCTCCTATAAATGATTGTCTTAAATATACTAAGTTGTTACACAGAAGGGTTAGACAGGAGGGTCTTCCTTCTTCTTCCAACCTCAAGTGGCTGAGTTTTGTGGCTGAGTTTTGATTTGCATATTCATGCATGTGCTAAAACCAATACATCTTGCTGTTTCTATATTCTGCCTGTCTGCTCAAATCTCTTGACTTGAAATGGGCAGGAGTCTTGCTGAATTCTTGTACATTTCAATATAATTTCTGCTTAAGACAGAATCAAGCACAGTGCAATTATATGCTTCTGGATAAAAGAACCTAGTGTTCTGAATTGGTTATTGGCAAGTCACTTAGCAAAATAATTTTAATTTTTCACCTATTAATTTTCTGGTTTTAGGAGGACTGGATTTTTTGGTGGGGGACGTAGGATGATGTGGGAATGAAGAGGGGGCAAGTTCCTGCAAGATCCTTGAAAAAAGTTTATTGACCTAAGTTTATTTGGAGTCCACTGTGTTAAATGCAACATTTATTTGTTATTGTGGGATTGAATGTAACATCTTTGAATGTAACATCTTTCTGTAAAATGTGGCCAATGTAAATCTTGTGAAGTATTATGCGCTTCAACAGACTATTTTAAATGGTGTGCCAAAAAAAAAAGAAAGGAACATTTGGGACAAAGTTAACTAGGCTTCTTAGGTTTAAGATTAGCAGCAGTGTTAGTCTGTATCTGTAAATAAGAGGAGGAATACTTGTGGCACCTTAGAGACTAACCAGTTTATTTCAGCATAAGCTTTCATGGGTTAGAGCACCCAATGAAGTGGGCTATAGCCCACAAAAACTTATGCTGAAATAAACTGGTTAGTCTCTAAGGTGCCACAAGTATTCCTCCTCTTATTTAGGCTTCTTAGGAGATGCCTGTGCATAGGGGAATGCAGATTCTGACCTCCCAACCTTTTGAAGTTGCACCTTGAAGAGAGAACCATTCTCTGTTGATTATCCACAATCTGAAGATCAAAGGCCCAAGATGTATACAAGAGAGTAACTTACTCATGTGTGCAGGTTCTGAGCTGAAGCTGTTATGAACCCCTTTGTGGGGGAGTCGAAGGACTAACAGAGCCCTTCTTGGAGTTGGAGTTGATCTCTGGTAAGTTTATTAGCATTCATGCAAGTTCTTTTATTGTTTTTAATAGGTTTTCACCTTAAGAATAAATGTGCTTATAAAGGGCTGTGTGTTAGCTTGTAACAGTGGGCAAGTACGCTGTTTCTAGCCTCTGGGTGAAAAAGTAAAGTGCATACATTGGCTGTTTATCCAGCAATTGAGATAGCCTAAACCCAATGAAGGCAGGGAACTGGGCAGTCTGGAAAACCCCAGTCTGGAGTCTTCATCCAAGAGAGATGATGGCTCAGGAGCCTAGAGTATATGCTCTTGCTGGACCATGGAGGAACACAGGTGCATCTCTCCCAAACTGTGACAAGGTGAAACTCAGAAAGAGCTCTGTGATTTTTATAACAGCCTATCAAAATTTGGCAGTGTCTTTCACTCAGTTGCTAAAATATCCTCAGAAGACAAGCCAATACAACAATCGGTTAATTATCTATGCAATGAATCTTCACAATTGTCTAGACAGAATAATTAATTACTAGGTAGTTTAGATGCCTCAAACAACATCTGAATACCAATGACTACCAAGTTCCAGTGTTTTAACTTCAGAATTCAGTGGACTCTGTAAAACAATTACTAATGTTCTCTTTAAAAGAAAACTATATTTTATAAAACTCTGCTAGAAACTGACTCCACTTAGAGTGGTATTAAAAATACAGATCAAGTATTTATTTATTGGTTCAAGGTTATTTTCTATTTTCTTTCTTTTAAAAAAAATTTCAAGAAAACACCACTTGATTTCACTCCAAATCACTTGCATAAAAAACATTAACGTGGAACAATCTTCCTCATCCAGGCCTAAGAAAGAGCAAATCACATGTTCAAGAGTTCTTGACTCAAATCCCCTTGTGGTTCCAGAAACCAATGTTCCTTCACATTCCCTTCCTCATTCCTTACTATTCTCTCATGGTAATTCACAGCCTAAGAAGGAAAGAAATAACCAAGTCTCATTAAAGGACACATTATCACCAGCTATTAATTTGGAGTATCAATGGTTGTACTGTTCCCAGAATTAATGCCATAAACATTGAAGGATTAAATTGTTCATTCTTTAAAATGCTCATAATTTCAGGATTTTCTTTTATTTCTCTCTTTTTTTAAGTGACAACCTGTAACACTAAATGAATATGCTATCTTCCTAGGTAGTATACTCAGATATTTCTAATTGGAGAAGCTAGCCTTCACTATTATTGAAAGAGAGCCCATTCCTTTGATTCTCCCCCATCCACATACATGCACAACAATGCCTTCACCATGTAGAAAATACATTTTGACACATGACTCAAGTTTGAATATCTTAATGTTTTAAAATACATAATTTCTGTCATCCACTACCAAAGCACCATGGGCATAATCAAGTAAAAAACCCAAAATATTTAAAAGCTGGCTGAAAAGTTACTACTGAAACCTTACATATTTACACCAAGCTCTAAGAGCAGGTTATAATTTTAGTTAAAGCAAAGATTTGTTGTAACTACAATATTCACTTTCTCTATTCTCCTGTGAGGAACCTTTAGTGAAACATTTTCAAGGGTTCTAGCCTCTATTCCAAAGGATGACATTTATAAGCACTTACACCTGATAACAGTGTGCTTCATAAACAAACAAGTTCCTGTCACATCGCCCAGTGACTCGATACTGCTCAGTGATCTGTTTTAGCAACACTAGAGATCACTGGTGCTTATACTGAATACTGTCTCTTTGTTCTGAGGGAAATCATCATCATCTCAAGAGCACTAACCTTATTTCACATTGTCCAAAACACTCCACTATGGGAAAAAAAAAAAAAAAAGTTGTTTGAAAGGTTATGTGGTTCTGAAATAAGAATTTATAGCGGAAGAGAAATGTTCATAATTTGTCACTAATTTGTTGTTGTTGTTGTTCTACACCATTAAAACGCAGCTAAAGGCTATTGACTATCTGCCATTATTTTTTCCTTGTACTTGCATGCAGTCAAAAGTTATTCATTATCCAATCATGGAAATCATCCCAGTGTTCAGGCTCATCTTAATTTCTACTGAGAAACCTGGAGTAATAGGAAGAGTAACTAAGAATCCTCTTGTTTCAGACTACCTAGGATAGTGGATGGTCTGTCTCCTCCCATTCCCCCTTTTACAAATGTATCTATACCCACTCCTACAACTGCCAAGATCTCTGTAATTTGTGATCTTTACAAATGCAATCTAGCCGCACTCAGAGTAATCTGGGCTTCACATTACTGTATGCAATGAGAATTTCACTAGCTGTAATATTGCATTTAGGCTTGGCAGAATTCATTTTTTTTAAATTATTATTTAGCTAGATAATAAAAAGGCTTAAATAAAAATCAATATCTAAATTTTCACAGGTATGGGAAGTTATGGGGGTCAGAAAATGGTGGAACAGACTATAATTAATTGACAGTGGGCACAGATTCAAAAAGTTAAAGCTTTAGAACTGTTAAAATACAAACTGTCAAGATCACATGTCAAAATATACAAAAGTAAATATCCTGAAATCAAACTTGTCCTCAAGCAAATTTTTTCTTACTGTACCTATCTGCAAATTTTGGTTCTCATAGATGGAAATACTTTTTCACTGGTTTGTGTATGTATGGTGAAATCAATATTTAACAACATTTAGGGATAAAAAATTAATACTTATAAGTCTACAGGAATACATGAGGAGGAGGAGGAGGAGGAGGAGGAAGAGGAGAAGGATAGAAACTACAGCTATGGTATGACACTTCCAGAAAGTGCATTTAACTTTCTTTAAACCTAGACTAGATTTAAAACTGGTATAAATCTTGAACTCTCACAATGCCAGTTAAAGCTGTATCGATGTTATTGGATACATACTTGTGCGCAGATACATGACAGGAGAGTTGAAGCTGGGTAGCTGGAATGAATTTTGATGAAAAGATCCATGTTGGGTTATAAATCACTTCATTTTCTCCAAAGGCTGGTTATGTCCATGCAGTCATACATGCTATTCTCCTGAAGATTATGCTGTGAGTAGAGATGACCTCATCCTATCAGTGAGGATAGTGATTAGTTCTTTTAGCTACCACTCTGGAATGATAAGTGTCATGTTTCCAAGATACAAGAGTCACCTGCAAGTCCTGGAAACAACCACCAGTCTGCTGTGGAAAAAGGCTTCCATTAGCTTGAAGCATGGCTGCAGTTATGATTCTTTCGTCAATAACTGCATGTGATGACACCAGATATCGTGCTTAGAGGGGGTAAGTGAAAAATAAGGATCCTTTACAAGACTACAGCTTTTACCAAGTTTTGGTGATACTTTGAGAAACTTTATTTAGTACATGGCTCATCTCCTCACTCAGTAAGACAGGAGCAGGGCAAATATTTCACATAGACTCTTCCGCTGCTAATAGTCTAGCCTCACAATCTGGCCTAAAACAATCATTTAAATTGAATTAAAAGAATCAGTCATGTAGCCCATGAAAGCTTATGCTCAAATAAATTTGTTAGTCTCTAAGGTGCCACAAGTACTCCTCGTTCTTTTTATGATGTATTATGAGTATTCAAAATCCACAAAAACTTGGAATTAAGGAGACACATGCCTAACCTACCTGTTGGATGACAATTGCTTAAAGGAGCAGGGAGAGGGTGAGGGCATACTCCCATTCATCCCCATGCCACGGATAAGCAATGGCACCACTCAAAAACCTGCTTATGTTTGGTGAATTTTGGGGAAGGTATGTACAGTCTCTTAAAAGTAAATATCTATCTCTTTTAATTGTTCCAGACCTTTTAGACAACCACATTTGTCTTCATTTTCTTTTCAAAGCAGATTTCTAACTAAAAAGAAAAAAAGGCAAGCTGTTCTATTTACATTTTTTCTATATTCTTAAACTAAAAAATGATGAATATGTGATCAACTTTATACTGTCTCTCTACAATCTTAATATTCCTATATAACATACACAAGATAGTTTCAAGTTCATAATTAACAAATTTAAAGAATGTATCATCAGAAAACTGGAGTTGAGGTCATGCTTTTGCAATGCAATTTTCAATTCTTTGGTGCATGAAGTGATGGTGATTATATAAAGTTATTACTGTGCTGGTGTGATCAAGTATCAAGATGGTAATGTACTAATGATTAGAAATTGTTATTATGTTGGGAGTGAAAGTGAATATTTGCCTTAACTTTTATTTTCCTGCTTTAGAGTTTTCCCTGTTGAGGGAGTATAAAAGATCAACCTTAATTAGCAAACTAGTTTTGAGGGGCAACTTCTATGCTATTTAAGAAATGTTAAAAAGCAAGTGTTAGTGTGAGAGGGGGATGTCACAGGGGAATCAGATAGAAGTGGAGGTGTTGGAAAGGGGGGTTATTATGGGAGGCAAGGACTCAGTAGAGAGGGAAGACGTGGGAATATTTGGAGACAGTGTAAAAAGGAGGCAGCAGGGAAGATGAAAAAAAAGATTGGGGATAATAAAGGAAGCAGAGGACCATTGAACAATACAGCAAGAGGCATAGGTGAGACAATAAGGAGCGACACAAGAAAGTGTTGGATTGGGGATAGCAGGACATGAACCATTGGGAGCAGTGGGTGTTAGATGAGGAAATAGTGGAGGCTGGGAACAGTGGCAAAAGATGCTATGGGGGAGGAAAAGGAATAAGAACAGTGGTTGCAGGAGACAGCAAAAGGTTCAGAGAAGCAGAGGACAACAGGAATGCTGTATCTGAGGAACTGTACCTCCTAACAGGTAGGGTTTCCCTGTACTGGAGACACATGCCTGTGGTCTGGGTTGATTTTCCACCACAGAGAACACCTTCTATTGGAAGTGGGGCTTTATTGGCTCCATTTACAAGAACTGGAGCCAGTTCTTAATCTCAGTCAGACTTAGTCTTGTGCAGCACAGGGGAGAAAGATTGGCAGCTGGTATTGCCCCTCCACCAAGAACACTGAGACTATCCCAGTTGAACTGGAGGAAGAAAGAAATGACACTCCACCACTTGACATTAAGAACATAAGAACTGCCATACTTGATCAGACCATGATCCATCTAGCCCAATATCTGGTCTCCAACAGTGGTCAGTAGCAGTGTTTCGGAGGAGTGTCTTCCACTCCCAGCTTTTGGTTCTCAGAGGGAGGGTTGACTTTCTCTCCAAAGGTGACAGTGCGGGTGTAGAGCTATGGGCTGGAGTGATAAGGGATAAACAGACAGCCACCATGAGAAGATGGGATACCAAGGCAAGATGGTTCCCCCCTAAACATTCCATAGGTGAAATAAGGAGTCAGAGGAGAAAGGTGGCGGTATTAGAAGTAAATATGTTTCCCTGCCTTTCATAGCACTAAGATGGTCCTAAGCATCTCCACTTGACATTCCCTTCTCTTAGCAGCCCATCCTGGACCAGCCCCTAAAGGATTTAGTCCACCCTACTTCCACAACAAGATTATTAAGTGGGAAACATTCTGTATCAGCTTCCCTGGTGAAGCCAAAGACAGTTATAGCAAATAATCATAAAAACTGTTTTATGTTTCAAAATTGTCTAATATCTACCCTAGGAAGGTGTTCTATTAAAGATTGACAAGTGTGGGAAGTTTGAATTATGCAAGTGTTCACAAATTATAGGGATCCAAAAAAAGTTGAACTGCATGTGAAAATTTCCGGGGGTGTGTGGCTTTAAGTGCTTTTAAAGAGAGCAACATTTATGGGGAAAAAAAAAGTTTACTTAGAAAACTCAAATTGTCCTGCTTCTTCAAGAGTTTTACATTTTGGCTATTCCACACAAACCCCATCCCCCAAAATCAATGCCCTTCCTCTATTAATTTAAAGGTAAATTCTAGAGACTTGAACTCTGCTTAAATGGAGGAGCAATTCAAACTTAACTATAAAAACACTACAACAGCCTCATGATAATATAATAAAAAAAGAAAGTGATCAGCTTTCCATATTTGTGGAGATGATAAATGCATGTTAAGCTGGAGAGAAATTGCATTAACAAGTGATAAATTTACCATCATCTATGACTTACTCTAAAAAACTCAAAACCTCTGAGCAGCTTCAAACAGATGCCATTTTAAAAAAGAAAGCAAACTGAACACTTTGAGTAATATGACCAGACTGTGATGGGCACAGAAGTGCTACATAATAAGTCTAAGAATACTGATGAATTACAGAAACCACCTCCCGGTATGGAAGAGAGACTTTGAACCCAGCTAGCCCTGCCCCAGTATATCTTCATCCAATGACAGGCCGGGAGGGGAGAGAAAAAGGAGAGAACTTGCTCAGTTTGGGGCTGAGTGGTGAAGAGGCAGGGTAGCTGCCTCCCTACCTGAGGGGAAAGATCAGCCAAGAGGAAACAAGCACCATCTCCCTGGCCAAAGACGACTGTAGAAGAGGCTTAGGAGCATCTGGCCTAAGGGATAACTGGGTGATTGAAGCAAGGAAACTTTTGTAGATATGAGTCTGACAAACTTATGGCTGCTCCACCTGGAGGAGCCAGGGACCACAGAAGAATGCTGCCCAAGGTCTACAAGAGGGCGCTATTAGAGATAAGCCACCATAGCAACTTGGACTATAGGGGCTAGTCCCACACTGAAGGGACAGTAGTAGGAAGTAGCTCAGGGCACTGGACAGACTCCCTCCTAGCTGGTGCTCTATTCAGGGGCTGATTTACTCAGCACCCTGAGCTGGGATCCAGTGCAGTGGGAGGACCTGGAGCCTGCTCTCATCCCACCTTAAAGACTGAGGCACCTTGACCAAGCAGTAGGCCAAAAGTCAAGTGTTCCAACCACTAGGCCACCTGACCCTTTATTACAGAATTCTGTTTCTTATTAATACTATATGTGACCTGGTCAGTGAGGTTAAGTTACTGTGCAACTACGGTGGGCTATTAGAATTTCCTGTCTGACTGAATTGATCTAATTTATACTGGAGGCAGAGGAATTTTTATTGTATGCCTATAATTCAATAGAGTCTGTGCATTAAGACAATACAATGGCTTCTCACATAAGAATATCTAGGGACACACTTGAATAACAGTGGGACACACTGTTAGATTCAAGAATCCTTTATCCTGTCTGTAACAAGTTGTAAGCCTCATTTTGGCAAAGCTGGGAATCTGGAGATCAAAAGACTAAACAGTTAAAAAGCCTTTCTCAATGTAAGTAGATAGGTCAATTGTTGGAAGCTGTTAAGGAAGACAGAAGCTATTGACACTGGAAGAGACTGAGGAGGGAGTCTGAAGAAGTTTGGCCTTTCCAAGTCCAGGGAATGGTAAGCTTTTGGGAAAAGCAGATAAAAATAATAAACCAGTCTGTATGTGTAAGGTATTTGTTCTTCGAGATGTTTTCGAGCTAATAAACAATACTTCACGTCAGAAAGGCCATCTAGTCACTGGTTACCATTGTCATTGCTCCTAGACTGAACGTAATATCTGACTTGCTGAGGTAACTGGTTGATACACCAGGGACAGCAACCCAGGGCCTGATCTGAGTGGTAGAATCATGCAATTCCACCCCAAGTCTGGTGACAACTAGAAGCCTGACCAGGAGTACTCAACGAGACTAGGAGCGGTCAGAGGTGCAATTAGCCCAGTAACCATCACATAGCCCATCCTCAAAATGGTAATCATTAATACTAATATTTCTCATATTTTAATATATTTTTCTTCTCATATTTTTATAAATATATTTTTATACATGAGATACCAAATAGATTTTTACTACTTTCTATGAATTGGTGAAATGTTTGTTTTCTGTATATTTTTGATATAAGTTGTGTATACAGTATATCAGTATAACTATGTACAAAAATAAAAGTGACATCTTGATTCTGAAGAAACTGTTAATGAAATATTTTCATTGCCTCCACTTGAGCCAGACTCAAGGTCCAAAGAATTACCCTTGTCAGGACACAAAAGGCTTTGTGTGTTCTATAAATAAATAATTTCAAAGTATCACCAAAACAATCTTCTTGTTTGCTCTGAAACTTGTCTTTTCAATGAAGATGACCTGGATAAAACTGTGTAATGAGTCTTAAACTGTGTTGTAGGTCTGTTTCAAGTTGCTGTAATATAGTATTCTCCCCTTAGTGATAAATTCCTTGTATAAGAATGTAGTCTTTTTCCAGGTTATTTTTATTTCACAGAACTCTCATAATGAAGATAGGAATGAATGGAAGTTCTGCAGATAGGACTTTCTGTAAACAGAGCAGGAAAATATATCCAAGTATTTATTCAGTTTTGGGCATAACTAGATTTATGTCTGTACGCTGCCCATATTAACCTTACACAGTGCAGATAATCCAATCGGTTTGTACATAACTAACTTGCCAGTTTATTCAGTACACCAATATACAGAAATTTAACATATTTCTGTATATTTTGCAAGTAAATGTTGTCATTCTGAAGCAGCAATATTTTTTTACTCCACCTATTACACATAAATAACAGTTGGTCTTTTAAATACTCCCAGTTTCATTAAAACATTGCCTTCTCTTGTAGTACATTTGAAACTTTAAACTAAATTTCCGGCTTGAAAAGTGGCAACCCCTGTAGCTTAAGCAATTAGTTTTTGTATAGTGTGCAGTTGCTGTATTTAGTAATAACTATTCCTTGGACAGACTGAGTCACAAAGACTTCAACTACTTTAGGCTTCGTTCTTACTCATATTGCATACTCTAGAGTTGTACTGAGATTTTTTAAAAAAGGTATCAAATGACATTGAAATTACAACCTTTTTAAATATACCCTTTCAGTCAAGAAAATAATTGTATTATTTCTGATCCTGCCCCTTCCCAACATAGACGCACACACGCACTTTTTGAAGGCCTACCCAAAAATCTAATTCTAATGAAAAATATCTTTATTTTGCTAAGGGTTAAAAAAACATAACAAACAAACAAACAACCCTATTACTTGATTCATGAGAAAATCCTTAGAGAACACTATTTTTTAAATAAAAGCACAGAAATGAATCTAGAGATCACAAGAAATTCTATTAATCTTAAAAGGATTGCTCTAACTCACCACATTTATTTCCAGGCTGTACAGACTCTGAGATTAACAACATAGTCCAGAATTATCTGTATCCAGACATCAAATCTGGCTATGGCTGTGATGTATTAGAAAAAAATTAAGCTGTTCCAAAATAATTATACCCTAGTACATTTTGAAACCATGGACAAAGCCATAGCTGGATCTGAACTGTGGGGGAGACCACAGAGTGATCAATGTCTCAGTTCATGGCAACTGCACCTGTATTTCCCCTCAGAACACCCACTCTCTGGCTTTCAACTTCCCAGCCATTGCCTTTCGGGTGGAAACCCATGTCTCTTTCACTTCTGACCAGATTGCACAGTTCCATGCTTTCCCTGCATTATTCCCAGTACAAACAGGTTGCCCAAGGACACCTGCCTGCTTTCTCTTCTGAGACAACTAATAGGTATTATTGCTACAAATATCAGCGTATGGCTACACTACCTGCCAGATTGGCAGGTAGCACTCAATGTATCAATTTATCACGTCTCATCTAGAGGCGATAAATCAATCCCCGAATCGACGGCTGTACTCCACCTCGGCAGGAGGAGTAAGGAGAGTCGGCTGCGGTACACGCGCCGCTGTGGGGACAGACAGGTAAGTCGCACAATGCCACAATGGTGGCTTCAAAGCATTTAAAATGGAGGAAGCACATAGAATCATAGAACTGTAGGACTGGAAGGGACCGCAAGAGGTCTTCTAGTTCAGTCCTGTGCACTCAAGGCAGGAGTAAGTATTATGCTAGACCATTAGCATACCCCTCCCTACTAGAGGTGGTACATACAATGCCACAACACCACATACACAATTGCATTTTAAATACAATGTACTCCCAAGATATTAATCCCAATTCAATAAGGCTGAATTTAATACAATAAATTTCATTCAGGATATTGCAGGAGATTGTCAGGCTGTCACAAATGTCATTTCCTTCCAGTCTTCATCTGTTAACTCTATGGTTACGGTGACCAGGAAGATCAACAAACCTATGGCAATACACTCCATGAAGTAAGATGAAAGTAGTGTCACCAAAAATATGGGAGAAACGGAGACAGGTTTAATATACAGGTACTAATAACCAGAGATCCCAAAAGTAAGCCTCTGACTTCAGCCTGGATGGCAACAAGGCTGACTCCAAAGGTTCCAGGATCATAGTCTTTGGTTCCAAGAGAATCCTACAAACCAAGGTGGAGGAGGACTTCTTAACTACACTGGTGATGGCTCCTGGAACAGAATTCACTAGATCCTCCTTTTGAATCTTTATCCAATTAGCTGTGGACCCAGCTTGAAATAAGACCTCTACTGTAAAGGAAAAAAAGAAGCTGTTCTCTCAGCACTGTAGTCAGCAATTTAAAACCTTCTGCACCAAGGACATAAAATTATCTTGGCACTGGATTAACATTTTACTTCAACACTGGATATTTGTTTTAAGAGGAATACAATGCACCAAATAAGAAAAAGTAACAGGAGACCAGAGAATGGTGATTGTCTTTCCTTCTCAAGTCTTGGTATCTGAGAATTAGCTATGCAGAATAGAGTCCAAGATCCCTTTTAGCCTACATCTGGGCACCGAATATTTGTTTCCAAAGGCCTTTGAGTCGGCTTGGAGCCAAGATTTAGAAGAATAATCTGGAACCTGCTCTATCTGGCCTGGAAATTCTCAGGGCTGCTTCCAATACCATGCAATGGAAAATAACTGTGGGCCTAGTGAAGAAACAATGCAAATGCAAGGTGAAATGTCTTTCACCCAGGCATCTAAAGCATTAATATAGAAAGCCATCTGTGTAGAGCAGCCAAAATTTCCCAACAAGAAACAAACTTTTTCTTCCTTAAGTTTACAACAAGCTCTAAGCAGGGCAAGGGAGTAAGTTTGCAAAGAAATGACCAACATGCTTAAAATTCAAGGGACCCGAACAAGTTTTAACATTGTGCTCTAGTGGCTAGAATGAACTGAGGTTTGGTCAGAGCAATGGTTCCTTGCACAAAGAAGCATTCCAAGAATCAAGGCACGATCTGCCTAGTCAACAAGAGTCAAGAGTTTGAGGTTTGATATGGAACACAAAAGCCATCCAACAGTGAGACTCGGGTTCTTACATATGCAAAAGGAGACTCCTAGGAGGAGAGCATGAATGTAAAAACATGGCTAGAGATGCTAAGCTCCCTAGTTTCCTTTGTTTGGGACTTCTTGTTGAGTAACTCCATTCAACTATTCTTTTAGAAGCTAAACAGAAGAAAGAGAACATTTAGGACTTTGCTTTCAGAACCTAAGGAGTTGTGACAGTTTGCTTCATTCTTTAGTGCTCCCATGCCAAGGCAGGCTGCATGGTAATGAGCAAGAGAGGGAGTACTGGTTAGCTGTTTCCCTGAGAGAGTTTCAACAGGCTGGCTGTTCTCCTTTTGTGGATTTCAGAAGATGGGCCTTACATATGGAACATCTTCTGGTCTTTGGCCTTCAAGTTCCTAAGCTCCCACTTATACAGCCCAAAATGCTGTTAGCCTTCTTGGCAAGAAGGGCACACTGTTGACTCATATCCAGCTTCTAATCCACTGTAACCCCTAGGCTCTTTTCTGTAGAATGGATGCCTAGCCACTCGGTCCCTGGCCTATAGCAGTGCATGGGATTCTTCTGTCCTAAGTGCAGGACTGTATTTGTCCTTGTTGAATCTCATAAGATTTCTTTTGGCTCAATCCTCTAATTTGTCTAGGTCCCTCTGTATCCTATCCCTACCCTCCAGTGTATCTACCACTCTTCCCTGTTTGGTGTCATCTGCAAACTTGCTGAGGGTGCAGTCCACACCATCCTCCAGATCATTAATGAAGATGACAAGTCAGAGCTGTGTAGTGAATGAGGCAGTTGTCTGTAGGATAACCTAACCTCATTTGTTTCAGAAAACAGTAAGGTGTGAGCAAGTGTGGCAGACAACTGTAAAAAGGGAAAGGATTGCTCTGTGGAGGCTATTGAACAACATCCTGGAGATCTGGATTTTATCCCTGCTTCTGCCATGGAATTCCTATGGGATACTGGGCATATTATAAACCAAAGATTTTCACCAGTAGCCCTAATTATGTGTTTCTTATTATCTGGATGCTACCTGGGGTCATATTTGCAGAAGCACTGAACACGTACCACTGCAAATGAAGTTAATGAAAGATGTCCTTAAGACATACAAAATTATAAAAACGCTAAGAATTCTGAAAAATCATATCCTAGATATCTGGATACTCAACATTTTAGGCAATTTTGATTTTGACTTGATTCTCTCTGCCCACAGGCACCAACTTTTCTCAGCAGCCGGTGGGTGCTCGCACCTGCCCCTTGCCCCTGCCCCGACTCCACCCCGCCCCAAAGTCCCCACCCAAACTCTACCCCTCCCTGCCCCTATTGGACCCCTCCCCAAATCCCTGTGCTGACTCCGCCTCCTTCCCCAAGCATGTCACGTTCCCTCTCCTCCCCATTCCCCCCCAGGTTTGCAAACTTATTGAGTTTGCAAACAGCTGTGTTGTGGCAAGCACTGGGAGGGAGGGGAGAGAAGCAGGACATGGTGGCATACTCAAGAGAAAGGGAGGAGGAGGCAGCGAGCTGGGGTGGGGAGCTGCCAGTGGGTGCAGAGCACCCACCAATTTTTCCCCGTGGATGCTCCAGCCCCAGAGCACCCATGAAGTCAGCGCCTACGTCTGTTCCTCCATTCCCGCTTCTTCAAAATGGGGATAATATCATCGCTTTAATTCACACAAGTGTTGTGAAGAGAAATTTGTTACTCTGTTCGGAGAGGTTATGCAGAAAGGTGAACCAACTTGCACATGTGGTGATATGTCCAGGAATTAGATCTTTTGGGAAGAATTTATTAAAAAGATTTGTGTTTTGACAAAATGCCAGCTTCCCAGAGATCCCCTGACCTGCTTATGTAATGCTCCAGTAAAGGATCTGCATCTTAAACAGAATGACTTTTTTTAAATCTCAACAGCATGCCAGTGAATGACTCAAAATAAAAAAAGTAATGGAGGAAACTGATGGATGTTCCTGAGGATCAGTAAGACCTGAGCTACACTGAGGGGGAGGGGGAGAGGAGAGGAGAGGAGGGAGGGTTTGAACTAAGATACGCAACATCTTAGTTCGACTCGCTGCCGTGAGGATGGCCCTAAGAGACTAGAGATTCATTTCTATACCACTGGCTTGCAAAATGCTAGTAATGACAAGTTATTATCCTACAGTCAGGGGGGACAGCGGGCCAGTGCAGGCCACTATTGCATACTGGTAAGAACCCATATTGGCCTGTATTCACCCCATATAAGAGTTCTTTGCTGCTGCAGCACTTTAATGTTACTACCCCTGCCCCCAAATGGTGGCCCTGCCGTGGCAGCGCTTTAACATTCTTGCCTCTTTCTCCTTCCCCCCTCCTGCCACCAGTGGTACGGGGTGGGCTGGGGCTGGCTTCGACCTCAACCCCACCCCTTCTGCCTGATGCCCCACCCATTCTGGGGGCCAGAGCCAGCTCGAGCCCAGCCCCATACCGGTAAGTGCCTACAACTACTTTCACCCTAGTCTACAATAATTGTTCATTTATATATCAAGGGCCCTGGAGGTCTCAGTCTAGTCAGTCATGTATGAATCAAATCACAAGAGACACCATTACCAACATGAGTGTCATTTGTGATCTCAGAATAGACCACTGAATGAATGGACAGGAAAAACTATCATATCACTAGATATGTGAAGTTGCTATTGCCCATGTTGTACCTATTCTGCAGTTAATTTGTGGCTATTAGTTTTAGATTGATAGGAAGCTAGTCTGATTTTTTTATTTTATTTTATTTTTTTACAAAGGACCATGCAAGGAAATGAAGCCTATAAGGCCAGGTCTATGCCAGCCCTATAGTGACATAATTACCTAACAATCCAGTTACACCAACCTAACTCTCCTGCATCCCTGATGTGGACAGTGCTATGTCGACAGACACAGCCTATGACAGTGCTATATCAATGACAGATACAGCCTCTCAGGGAGGCAGATTAACTACACCCACGGGAAAAGCTCTTCCATCAGCAATGGAACATCTTCACTTAGGTGCTAGAGGATAGCTGTATCAGTGCAGCTGTCCCAATGCAGTGTTTAAGTGTAGACCTTCCTCCATAAAACTTATTGACACTGGAAATGGAAATGGCCTATTAGATCATCTGTCCCAGCACCTGCTATGTAGGCCTGATCCCCATCGTAGGATTTTAGCTGCTTTCCCCAGTCCACTTGCAAATTTAATTGATGAAGCAGGCCTCCACCATTTCCCTTGGGTGACCATACAGTTGTCCACGTAGCAACCTAGTAGCTGGTAGAATCTGTATCTTTTCTTTTGCTTGTTTTTATCCTACTATCACTAGCTGTACGTCTGTTTGGTTTACTTCACATTTTTCGTGTTCCTTTAAGTGGGTGTTCATACCTGTAAGCAGCTATAGCTCCCTTTTTAAATTAGCTCAGACTCAGAGTTGGGCAAGGATCTAGTAATAATGTATCTGTATCCATCTTTTACCTTACACTTAAAATTGTAAGGAAAGGGACCATCTTCTTGTCTTGTCTTTGTTCAACGCCTATCACAATGGAGTCCTGGTCCTTGACTAGGGCTTTGAGGCACTATGATAATAATAAGTTACAGAGGAGCTTTTGGACATCAGGGCAATGCATAATTTGATGTCCTTTCATTCTTAGAACATAAGATTTTATCAACACAAACTTTATTCATGCCATCTACATCTGTTTGCAGAAGACTGTAAATGTATCATACAGAAAGCAAATATCAGAGATTATAAACTCTTTTTTGCAGCTCAAGTTGACCTTCCATTTCTAAGCTGTTGCATTTAAAAAAAAAATCAAATCAACCATCCCCCCCCCTTCTTTTTTTTTTTTTTTTTTGGAAAGCTTTCATCTGTATTTCAGTAATTAAAAAGTTTCTCTCAGTAGGAATTTAGTTTCTTTTCCCTTAGTATTTGCTGCCACCATCAGGAACAAAGGTATAATACAAATTAGGTGTGTGCATTTACTATGGACAAACTTTATATTTTTTTCTCTGATGCTCTGATCTTCCCCACTGAACCTCAAAAAGGTGCAAGGAAGGAAGGAAAGCGGCATAGACTAGTAGGGCAGACATCAGAGTATGGTCTTTTCAAACCAGCAGAGACTCTTCTGTCATTCTACACAATTCTAATTGCTTCTGCCACATTTACATGCTACTGATGCAAATCAAATTTTGACTGAAAGAGCCTTCCTAATGCACTAGCTCAGCTTTCTACATGACCGTTTAGACCATTTGGTAAAATAGAACAACTGATATCGCTATTAGCAGGCTGTTTGCCGCAGGAGCACCTCAATCCTGGTATTGCCAAACTTGTATTGTATTGAGAAGAAGAGGAGATTACTCAATTTGTGCAGTAACTGCAGTTCTTTGAGATGTGTGTCCCTATGGGTGCTCTACTTCAGATATGCCTCTTGAGTCTTCGGAGATTTTTCTCCTAGCAGTATCTGGTTGGCCCACGCATATGCCCTTTTCATGCTAGACATCAATGTTATAGAGGGACATGCTGGTGAATTGCCCACAGTTCCTTCTCCACCTGAATGTCACCACAGAGACCAGCGTGAAGCAGAGGGAAAAGGAAGGACACACATCTCAATTGCAGTTATTGCACAGTGCAAACTGAAAATGAGAGGGGTAGCCGTGACAGAGTCCTGTGGCACCTTAAAGACTAACTAAAGTATTAGAGCATAAGCTTTCGTGGGCTAATACCCACTTCGTCGGATGCATGCAGTGGAAGTACCTGGTGGATACTTTCACTGCATGCATCCAACGAAGTGGGTATTAGACCACAAAAGCTTATGCTCTAATTCTTTAGTTAGTCTTTAAGGTGCCACAGGAGTGTGAACTGAGTAACCTCTTCTTCAAGTAGTAGCCCTAAGAATGCTCCATTTCAGGTGACTTCCAAGCAGTTTCCCCAGAGTGAGGAGGGAGGTTGGGAATTGAATCCAGAACTGAAAATAGTACATTGGATCTGATAGCATGGATTAAAAAGTGTAGTATTTTGAAAAGTGTATACACTGAGGCCCATGTAGCTGCCTTATAGGGGTCCAAGGACTCGTATGAATTGTCTGAACCAAACCTGACAAGATTATGAGACTTTCTAAGGAAAGGTAGGCTCTTGCTGTCATGGAGTCCAAAGAAGCCCCTATAAACGGTACCTTCTTTATTAAGAGAACTAACACAGATTTCCTTATGTTTAGCTGAACATCCAACTGTTGGAAAAGAGCAAGGGCTGTCTGCGTGGAAGCTAGCACTGCTTCATAAGAAATGACCTTGAGTAACCAACTAGTCAGTCAAGGTACTGGAAGATCAGGACCACCTCCTGTCTGAGGTAAGCAGCCACTACCATCAGGATCTAGAGAACATCTTTGGGACAGAGAAGAGATGGAAGGGAAGCACTCTGTATTGGAAATGATTCTGGCCTATAGAGAATTGTAGATATTTCACATTCAATGCGTGTATCATTATATGGAAATAGGCTTTTTGTAGGTTGAGGGCCGAAAACCAATCCCCCTTCTCCGGTGAAGCAATTATAGTTGTCAGAGTCGCCATCCTGAACTTTTGAGGCTTCACAAACTTGTTTAAAAGTCTTAGAGCTAAGACCCTCTGTCCTCCTTTCATATGAGGAAATACTTTGACTAAAACCTCTTGCCCCTGTGAGAGGGAGGGATCAAGTCAATTGCACCTAACCAGAGAAGAGAGTTCACCTCCTGTCATAACACAAGCACAAGGAGTCCCTGAAGAGGGACAGGGAAAGGGAGCTAGTGACATAGTGGGTGGTATAGCCGAGAGTTATGACCTCTCTGACCCAGCTGTCTAGTAATCCGCCCCCAGGCATGTTGGAAATGGAAAACATGGTCCCCAAAGGAAGGGTGGTGGGCAAATGGGTGCAGCTGTAAAACCAGAGAAGTGGGAGGATTTGAATCCTCAACCAGCCCCTCAAAACTTCTGCTTAAAAGACAGTTAGGTGTTTGTGGAGGGCGGGTGGGCAGCAGTCTTTCTGAAACTTGTGTCTCTTTTCCTGGAGAGCTCAGTGGTTCTATGAAATCTAAAGAACTGAGCAGGACGCAGTCTCTGAGCAATTTGTGACCTAATAAACAGTTTCTTATTTGTAAGTGTATATACACCCAGGGACCATAACGTAACTCTCGAGTGTATGCAAGGACTTCTCTGGGGGTGTGAGAAAAGCCTGTAACCGTCAAAGGGGAGATATTTAAGGCTGATTTATAGCACTCAGAATCCTTGAAAGTTGAAGCCATGATGTGCTGTACATAAACTATCACTATGGAGATGGACCTGGCAGTAACATCTCCAGCATCTAAGATGCTTGAAGAGTAGTCCTGACAATAACTGGCTGTCTGAAATGATGGACTGGAATTTCTCCTTGTATTCTTGTGGCTGGTGTTCAGTAAAGGTTACCACTACATTATAGTTTGTTAAACTGAATTTGGCCACAACTGCCTGATAGTTTGTGATCCTGAACTGCCCTGTTGCTGACAAATAGGACTTTCATTCAAATAGATCCAGTCTCTTTTGGTCCTTATCATGTGAAGTAGACCTGGAGAAACATTGCCTGCCTTGCTCATTTTAGCACATCCATTACTAGGGATTCAGGAGAAGGGTGTGAAAACAAGTATTTTGTTCCCCCTTTTTACACATTGAAGAGAGTGGCAGCTACCCTCTTTATGAGGTCTTGAAATTGCCAAAAATAGTTGGTCATGGATGGTGATGGAGGCATAACCACTTCATCTCAAGACAAGGATGAGATGGGTGTTTGAGGGGTGGCCTCTGTCTGTGCTAGCCTCTTGTTCCTCAAACATCCCCTACCGGGGGGATGTTGGTTGGGGAAGATAGTACTGAACAACCCTAGTCTGGAAATGGAACTGGTGGTCTGGAGAACTGCTGTATGTTAGCAACCCAGGGATCCCAATGTGGCCATTATGGGAGGCCCGTCCAAGAGTGGGATTGATAACAGCTGCAATCTTCCCTGTGACTGTCAAAGAATTGGTTCCTGTCAGGATACATAAGGAGCCCCACACTAAAATAGAAGAAACTGACTAGAAATGCCCTTTATCCTCCTCAACATTGTCCAAGAGAAGCTCCCACAGAAAACAGGAGAATCCTGAGGTACCAGAGACAGTAGCAGTCTGGAAATCAGTGTATTGGTACAGAAAGATGCTCAGTACCCATGAGCAGCAGGGATTCTTGCTTATCCTTTATGGACAGATCCCTTGCACATGTAAATTCTTGCAGTACCAAGTAGGGAACTGGTACCTATGCAGTAACAGAGGACGCAGTAGCTGAAGTGGATAATGCTATTGATGTCAGCAGTATACCAACGTAGGTGCCAATGGAGTCTAGTGCCATCACTTGCTCAGTACCAATGATGCAAAATGGGTAGGTGGTGATGGTGGGACTGAGCCTGACAGTACCAGACTGGGGTGCTTATGCTTGCTTGCCTTGTCGCTGGTGGAGGGTACTGAAATTCTGTCAGAGCACTGCCTCTCCCCTGAGCTCAGGGGCTGTTTCCACCAGTACCAGAAGAGTTCTCCAACTCAGTGGTATCAAGTTGGGAGTTGCAAAGCTTCAGAAACCATTGATCTTACAGGGGACCCAGGCGTTTTTGGAGCAAACTAGTACAGATCAGAGTCCTCTCAGAAGCCTCCGATAACCTCTCTTTCTTAGGGGACGCCTGCGTCAAGGTGGAAGGGTTGCTGGATCTCTCCAGAGGTAGAGGTATGGGGGAGGAGGGTCTCTCCTGGGAGGACTCAGACACTAGTCGACGTGGGCATCTTATTGACAGTCTGACCTTAAATCTTTCTTTCCCTCAACCGTAAGGCTAGGAAGAAATTGCATTTCAGGGAGGTGTAGGACTCCTCCAAACCGATACCTTCGGAATGCCCACTGCTCATAGGAGTAGCCTCTCACCAGAAGAGGCAGCTTTTGAAGCCTGATTAGCTAGACATGCCCTGCCAAGATGACAAAGTCTCCATAGGGTCAGATAGGAGGCTCCACTCTGCACGCTTCCCCCACAGCTCCCACTGGCTGGGAGCCACAGCCAATGGGAGCTGCAGAGGCAGTGCCTGCGGACAGGGCTGCCTGGCTACACCTCCGCATAGGAGCCAGAGAAGGAACATGCTGCTGCTTCAGGGAGCTGCTTAAGGTAAGAGCTGCTCGGAGCCTGCACCCGAGGATCTCCCATGCCCCAACCCCCTCTCCCTGCCCTGATTCACCCTCCCCCACCTTCCAAACTCAGTCCCAGCCCGGGGCACCCTCCTACACCCAAGCTCCTCATCCTCAGCCCCACCCCAGAGCCTGCACCCCTTCCCACACTCTAGCCTCCTGCCCCAATCCCCTTCCTGCCCTCTGAACCACTTGTCCCAGCCCAGAGCACACTCCTATACCCCAAACCCCTCACCTCCTCCCGCACCCAAACACCAATTTTGTGAGCATTCATGGCCCACCATACAATTTTTATTCCCTGATGAACCGCTCAAGCCAAAATGTTTGCCTAGCCCTGTATTAAACCCATATCCTGGCCAGATTTGACCAGGCAGGACGGTACTGCTCTGGGGTCCCAGACTGGGAAGAGAGCCTGCATGTAACTGCAGCTGGATGTGTCCCTACCTGTGTGAATGTTGGTGAAAGTGCAGCCTAGAGAGCTTTTCAGCTTGTCACAGTAGTACACTGTAAGAGGGAGATCAGGCTGGTTGGTCAGGGAGCTCAGTGACATCCCAGTTCCAGGTGGAACCACTGAGATTAATTTTTTTTTTTTAAATGCCCCAAAGCTTTAACACAAATTAAAGGTTGCCCAATAGTACCTATCAGCGTTCCAAAGCTTGGGAGGGTGGCTAAACTTAAGCCTCTGAAACCCAGAAAATATGAAGTTAAATATGCCACCCCTGTAACGCAACCTTAATTCTGCTCAATGTTACATCGTCACCCTTGCCCTGAGAATTCCTTTGGAAACATTGCCTTCACTTACCCATCAGTAAGCGTTAAGATCAGTCATTTATACCACCAGACTGACGACGCATCTCATTGCAAGAGGATACCCTTGGGCACCTTTGAAAATACAACCGACAACACTTGGTGCCATATGAGGCATAGATGATCCTTTGAAGTATACGTTCACCTCCTGTCATACCACAGTAACAGCCCTGCTGAATTGCTCCAACTAATACAGCTACACCTAAACATAGTGAAGGCAGATGCCTGCAGATAAATGCTGCAATTCAAATTTGTGGAGTACAACACAGACAGACAATGACAGATTCTCTAAGAGCCTCCTCATGGCTACTGACTACAATGGCACCTCTCTTACTGAGCCACTCCCAGCGGTTATTGCCAGCTCCAGAAGGCAGAGTTAAGGTTGTGTTGCAGGGCTAGCGTGCACCTGCAGTTTGTATTTCCTGATTTGCAGAGGCTTAAGTTTTAGCCTCACTTCACATTCTGGAAGGCCATTAGGTACCACTTGGCAACCTTACCTCTATGTTAATGAATTTTTTTGCATTTAATATAGCCCGGTTTGGCATCTGAACCCCATATTCACATGTGGCTTGCTGTACTTGCAACGTTACTAATACTTGGACAACAGAACACGTTGAGAACAGATGGAGTCCAGGAGATCATTCTCTCAGCATACTGCCAGTTGTCCAGAGGCAGACATCAGGCTTCTGGTGGATCTCTGGCATCAAGCCAATAGGATGCAAGATTTTGGGAGCAGAACCTGTAATTTATATCACATATCAATACCATCTCCAAGAAGTTGGCAGGAGGGATCCACTAGAAAGGATCTCAGTGCAGGAAGAAAATTAAGTCCCTGAAGAATCTGAATTGGCACACTGAGAAGCACAACGCCCCTGGTGATGACTCAGTGCTTGAGAACATGCCCACTCTATGAACAACTGTCTCAGGTACTGAGCAGCACTCCAAACATGGCGCCTGCGTGGACATTGGATGGGTTGAGGACTCTGCAGGCAGAGCTTGTAGTCTGTTAGGAGCAAAAGACCTAGACCAGTCAGAATAGAAACCCAACCCAGAGGGCATGGAATAGACACTGTCCACATCTAAGCACGGCCAGTCTGACCTTAGGCCACAATCCTAGACCTCTCTGGGCAAGAGACTGAGAACACCGCAAGGGAAGAAGCAGTGGAGAAATCAGCACTTCAACTGGTTAAGATACAAGCTGCCATTTTTGTCACTGGGGAATATTACAACACAAGGGCAGCTTTGCTTACTTAAGACAATTACTGTAATGGAGAAAATAGCATGATGGGGGGTGGGGGGAGGTATCTTACCTTAAAGCTGATACAAAGAAGATGAAGCCAGTGGAGGGATGCTATGGTCAAAGTGATCAGCTGAAGAAGCTCTCTAAATAGATCTAAAGCTCCCCTTCTGTAGGATAGGAATAATACCATTGGTGTTATATGAAGATTAAAAAATAAATATTTGTAAGGCACTCATTTACTACAGCGAAGAGTGCTACAAAAAAGCAAGAGGACAATAATTCTGAAATCAATGCAGGGTGTGAACATTCTGAGGTATGGGGCCACATGCTGAATGATGAAGATAAAGAGAAATATGGAATAATTACCCATTCAGTAAGTACTGTCCACCCTGTAGTGTGAGAAAGTCAGTTTCCAGATGTAGGAGGTGATCATATGATTCAAGACTATATGATAATGCATTCCCACAAAGGTGGGAATTAAATTTGAATTAGTAGCCTTAATTCTGGTATTTCCTAATTTTGCATGCTTGACTTTGCAATCTTCATGGTTCTTTTAACCATGGTTTTTAATATAAATATAAAATTTATACAATAGATCCAGAGTGCGCAATGGTGCCTGTAATTAATGTTGCCTAACACTTTCCATTATAACCTTCTGTTTTCAGTTCTCTGCAACTTTGACAAAAATTTTAACCATTCAGGCTGAAATTTTCCAGGTCTGATGCGTCTGTCTGCGAAGTTCAAACAGGATAGTTTAAAACATTGTCTGAGGATGAGGTTAGGAAAAAATAGATAGTATTTTTTTTAGTGCCCAAGCATTTTCCAACAGTTCTAATATCCCCATGTTTCAGAATATGAACTAGAAATTTGGCAAGGAATAAGTCCTGGAGTCAGAGTGGTGCATACTGATATCCCCATGAAAGTCCACTCATGTCGGTGGTAATAAGCCTCTGAATATGGTATTTACACTACTATAATAAGCTAATAAACTTACTGCTTTAAGTCTAGTGTTGCTGTTCTCTACGTCATAAGTTCAGCCACTGCTAATTCATTCAGGGAGGTCATTGCAATCAATTTTTTTTTTTTAAGTAGTTTATTCCCCTAAGAAGAAGGGTCTAGGGTAGTTTTATTCGTTTATATCTCGTTTAGAAGGACTCTATATACAGTGTTAAATATGGCAGAATTGTTTTTCCCCATGCAGCCTTAATTCCACCCCCTTGTGTGTATACATACTGCCAGTCTTTAGTTACATGACCACATTCTATTTGTTCCACAAGACCTCTGCCTCATTCACTGTTTTGTGTGTACCGAATGAATCAGGAGGATGCACAAAGGGAAAGGATAGTTTTGTAGTTAAAGCACTGACCTGGGATGCCAGGGATGTCTCTCCCATAGATTGTGTCATGTTGAGGAAGTCATTTAAAACCGAAGTTTTCAGAGGTAACTTGTGTTTTATTTACTTCCCGCAGCCCCCATTGGACCAGAGTGGCGAACCGCGGCCAGTGGGAGCCGCGATCAACCGAACCTGCGGACGTGGCAGGAAAACAAACTGGCCAGGCCCACCAAAGGTGCTTACCCTGGGGCACCGCGTGCCAAGGTTGCCGATCTCTGCCATAGCAGATAGCAGGAGACAGCAAGAATCAACATCTTACATGTTAATGGCCTCTACAGTGCTAACTAATGGCTTAATGGGATGGGAAGGAGAGAATGAGTGGAGAGTGCTGGCAGCGGGACTACATATTGTGGGAAATGGATGGAGCAGCAGGTGGAGAAGACAGACACATCCATCTTCTCTCCTACCAGGGTGGATAAAAATCAATGATTTAATAAAATAAAAATTGCATATTTTTGATTAATTAGCCAACAAAATAAAAAACGATTTCAATTTTTTTCTTTTTAAAAATAAACCCATCTAAAATGGAAATCAGAATTTAATACAAACTATGTTAAGGCCTAAACTTACTTATATTCCCTTAAAACATTGAAATAAATTAAAAAAAAAAAATCATCTGCTGATTTGAAAAGCCTCTACCAAAAACTTTATAGCCTAAAGCAACCTTTAATTCAAAGAATCAGGGGCAAAACATTTAACTTTTGAGGTCATGCTTTATAAGTATTGCACAATAGGTCACATGCTATATTAAGGCCTCGTTTTGTTTAATAAAAATAATTGTGTATGCTGTTTCATCTGTTTAAATTCCGTTACCATCCTAATGCATCTTGACAAATCATGAGCAAAAAGTTAATTCTCTAGGGAATAAGTATATATCATTCATCATATATTTTTAGTGTGTTAAAATGATGAGAGAGTCTGAAAATATTCAACTATATAAAGCTTAAATAAATGTATATCGTTATAGGGCATCCTGCTAGGTATCAAAAAGATTTACACAAAATTTTGCATATCAACATGTTTTAATGATTTTATCAACCACTGCATGTACTTTTCTTTAGAAAAATTACTGAAGTAAATAGAAAAGTTGATTAAAATGGATGATTTAGTTCAAGGCTTTTCACGTAGTGATCTAAAACAAGCCTCTCCATGTCACCCCCTTAAAGTTACTGTAACCATCACATAATACAAGTTGTCAAGATCTTGGGATGCAGATCTTGGAGATTTCTCTCAACTGCGCTTTTTACCACTACACATTGCAAATATTTCAAAATATGGCCATTATCCCCATTCCGCTATGACAAAATGTGGGGGGCAAGAGAATTGAGGAATCACGTAACCATGGGGCCGAGTGGAAAACACACACACACACACGCAATGAACTGGGATTATCCCTAACTCTGCTAGACTGGCCTGCTAGTTGAACTTGGACAAATCACAATCTCAATCTACCTCAGTTTCCTATCTGTAATATAGGGATAGGAATGTAAAGTTCTTTTATATAGTACTTTTCAGTAGCAGATTTCAAAATTAGGCCTGCTCATTATTACCTAGTCACAATAAAACACCAACTGCAAATCTAGGCAAGAACTACAACTGCCTAAATCACCATTAACGCCTACTAACAAATACTTGTTTAAAAAACAAAAAGAAACCTAAGATATAAAATGGCAAAAGACCTCATTAATACAGAGTTACAGTTGCCTGGAGATATCTGAATGAGTTTTAAAAAATTATGTAAAAATGGGTTGTTAGAATACTGTATTTGTAAAATGCAACAACCGTTTCATAATTTTTTACAACCCATTCATACAGGATATCACCTAAATCTAAGTTTTCTCCTACCCATAATTAAATTCAGGTTACTCTCATACCCCACATCATTCTGGGACATTTACCCATGTCAAGATGGCACAGTGCCCTAATACTTACACAACCAGCAAAATTATCAATTGAAATGCTGTTAAACATTTGAGGGCTGTTCACTGGTTGGTAAGAAAGGAGTTAATTATTTTAGTCTTCTGGCAATTGACAGTGCTCAAGATTACAAAAATTACGATCATCATCCTTTGATAATAAGATGAAGAAGACTTTGTAGCACCTTAGAGATAAACTGGTTTATTTCAGCATAAGCTTTCGTGGGCTATAGCCCACTTCATCAGACGCATAGAATGGAACAGAAGTAAGATGCATTTATACACACAAAGAAAAAAAAAATTGTACATTAGCATATTGATTCTAAGAGGCTGTTTAATTTGGATGGGCCATTATCAGCAGGAGAAAAAAAAATTACCTTTTGAAATGGATTTCTGTGCCTGGCTGGAGATAACAACTATTGAAGGTAAATTCACCATCTCAGCAGAGAAGCTGAAGACTGATTGACATGAAACCTGACAACCTTCCTACCATCAGAAGACCCCTCTCTGTAGCTGTGACTTTACTAGAGGGGGAAAGAAGTGTGTTCTTAACACACGTTAGACAACTCGATGTACAATCCTAGTGAAGAGAAGGCAGGTTAGTTTTCACACAAGTGAAAACGACAACTTGCCCTGTCTTCACTAGGATTCTACACGGAGGTTGCTAACTTGCATTAAGAACACCCCCTTTTTTTCCCCCCTAAGGAAGACAAAGCGTGTATCAAAGATGAGGCAATTAGTGAGCTTGAACTGCCTCAACTGTATGCATTACACAAACAAAAAAGTCTACAGTTTCTAGAGCTACCAAATTAGCACTTTTCAGGAATGCTGAATTCACTGAACGTAAAACAGAACACACTGTTTTCCCCACAGTCAAAAGCTAAACATAGAAAGCAAGAACTATACCAAGGAGAAATTAACACTCGCTTCTCAAAGTAAGAATTTAATACTCAAGCTTTCAATGGCTATGTGTGTGTTTTTCTGCAGTCCTTAGTGATGTTTCCCATTTATGAGAACTTTTTCAAATTGCATCATTACCTCCATCCCTCAGTGGAAAAGGGCAACCCTGTAATGAAAAATAAGGGGACACAAGGAATAAACAGGATATATTTAAGAGTTTATGTCCTGCTTAATAATATGTGAATATCTGGGTTAAGAGATTTCACAGCCAACTGATAACAGAATTATTAACTGTTTAGTGCATCTTTGAAAATGTCCCTCTTTAGACATCTTTAAGATTAGAACCTAGCTCAATAATCTGATTCTTTAACTTCTTATGCGTGAGCACCTTTAAAAACAAAAAAAAAGTTTAAATAATTTAAGCTACATCATCTTAGGCCTGGTATACAGATTTTATAGAGGTATACCTATTTCAGCTGTGTAATATTTTACTATATGGATGTAATTCAAGTGGCACAATGTGTGTGTTTAGAGCAGGCCTGCACAACATGCAGCCCGGGGGCCACATGCGGCCCGCATGGGCTCACTGTGCGGCCCGCGGGGGGGTGAGTAGGGGTAGGGCAAACCAAGCAGTGGGGTGCAGGGAAACGAATGGGGGTGAGGCGAGGGCGGGGCTTTTCAGCCTGCAGCTGGTTTTTTTGCAGTAATATGGCTCTCGCTGCTTTCCGAGTTATGCAGGCCTGGTTTAGATGAAGTTTTACTGACTGAACTCCCCATTTTATAGCTTGCATTGATAGCTGGAACCAAGGATATCTATGTTCCATAGCACTTTGTTCCCTGTGAAACTTCATGTTTTGTGAAAGCTATTGTAGCACCTCCAACTCAGAAGTATCTACTCCTGTAATTACTACACAACAATTGATTTGAAGTTAACTGCCGATAATGAGAAGTTCTCATTTTTCTTTGATTTAGATGTGTTAAGCAGTGGTGGCTCTAAGGTTTTTGCTGCCCCAAGCACAGAAGTTCCGTGGCATGCCTGCAGGAGGTCCACGTCTGCCATGGATTCGGCGGCGTTTCTGTGGGAGGTCCACAAGTCCCGCGGCCTCGTCATCCCCGCCGCCGAAATGCCGCCAAATCCACGGCAGCCACAGACCACCCGCCAAAATGCTGCCGAAGAAAGCCGGACTGCTACCTTGATGGCGAAAGTCAGGCCGCCCTCTGCGCCTTGTCACTCCATGCACGCGCTTGGAGTGCTGGTGCCTGGACCCGGCCCTGGTGTTAGGGTTTATCTATGTTGTAACTGGACAGGAAAAAAAAAAAACACAAAACTAAATTTATCATCATTCAGACCTTTAGTTATTGCTATGCAAATATCTGTGGACTTGTCTCTCAAATTAAGAATGCCCTATTTCAAGTATAACTTAAGTTGGTAAAAAAATTACTGTGTAAATAAGCCCTTTTATTGAAGGTAGGTGTTAAGCAGAGTAAGAGCACCAAAAGAAAAGCATGAAGAAAAGGAAGCCAATAGAGCCATGACAGTGACAGGGCTGAACATGGAACTAGAAGCAGGGGTCTCCAAACTGTTTTGATAGCGCACCCTTAGGGAAAAAAAAATTGAGCACACCCCCCACCCAAGGGGAAGCCCCGCCCTAGCTCCACCCCCATCCACTTCCCACTCCCAACTGCCCCCCTCAGAACCCCTCCCGTTGTCTCCTGACTGCTCCCTCTTGGGACCCCGCCTCTGATTTCAGCTCATGTGCTGAAATAAATGAAAAAAATCCACTGGGAGCAGCCAGTGGCAGCACAACCTCCTCTGCACCTTGCACATGCAGGGATCAGGTGTACAGCTACAGGGCTGCTGACAAGCTCTGTGCCAGGCATGGCCTACTCCATCACTCACTAGCTCAGAGTGCATGGACCATTGTTGGGCAGGAGTCATTCAGCAGCAGAGTGGCCTCCTCTATAGCAGAGGGCTCATCCTCTTGATCATGGTCCTTGCAGGACCAGGATACCTTCCTGGTGAAGCTGGCCATGCACCAGAACCAGGATCACTCAGAGGGAACAAGAGAAGAGAAAGGGGTCTTTCTAGGAAATTGCCACATCTTCTGGTAAGCCATTGACCATATAATCAAAACTGATGTACTCTGCAATGTCAACACATTTGTGGGACATTTTCCAGCAATACATGCCAGCAGGCAAAGGTGAACATTTTTAAAGTCTGTGAGACCAACAATGTGAGCCCATCTGATTAACGTATACCTCCTCATGTTTTTCCATCAGTTAAGTTTACCTGGCTCAAGAAAGCAGAATTCATTCATGAGCATTGAGAGAGTGTGCCAGATTCTAATTAAAGAAGATGCAGTCACCTCAAAGAAGGCAATGCAACTACATCAGAGGATCAAGGACGATAGAAATAAGCAATAATTTTCAATAGTTATCTTTTCTTTGTGTATTTTTGGGAAAATCCATAGGGTTCATTTGCAAATCGAAGTAAATGCAACCTGTTATACCACAGTGATATACTGCTTAACTGAAATTTACAAGTTGTTCTTGCTGTCGATAATGCCTTAAAAAGACATGGAACTCTAGTTAACAAGCTCCAAAGGCAATTCCTTTCATCTGAAATGCATCCTTTTGCATCACGATTTCAAAGAAAACTGAAGGCAATCATATCCTGCAATGTACTTGACAGACTCTAGGGATCAGGATCTCTTTTTGCTAACTGTAAAGTGTTTGAATCATTAGTCAAGGCTCAGATGTCAACTATGACAATATTTTCTGTATTTTCCCTTGTGAGAAGAGTTCACACACTATTTTAATTCATACAGGATACGGGAAGCACCATGCGATGGCAGTGTAACAGCACTTGAATACTGAAGAAGGGAAACTCATTCATCGCTTCTCACATCCAATGTGGCATTACACCCACTTGCAGTGCCATTAATTTGAGCATCCGTGGAAAGATCAGTCTGTTCAGAAAAGCTTAAGACAAACTTTGCACGTGCTTCTCCAAAGACCAACTTGGGCAGCTCAACAGTTTGTCCTACAATAAGGACGTAAACTCAAATTTTTTAAAAAAATAAATAAATAAAAAATTCAAAATCTGGAATCATCTCCTGCCTCTAGCAAAATAATAATAATGCATTCCAATGCCTGTGGTGGGGGAAAGAAAGGACCCAAAATTCTCTTCGCTCAGTCCCCAACCTCCTAGCTTGAGAGTCGGCAAAAGTCTGTGATTTAGACTTCTTTAGGCTTTTTATAAAAATAAAGCCTTAACTTTTGATTCTCAATATCTAGTGTTATTGAATAAATTGTTGTCTGAACCCTACCTTAGTTTCCTACAACAGGGGAAAATTAAAACTAATACAATAAGTGCTTAAAACCCATGATTCTGGGCTAGTGAGGAAATTAAAATTCTCTTTTATATAAATAAGTCCATATTATCTATCAAAACTCTAAAAAAAAAAATTCTGCCAAGATTAAAAACAAGTAATGCCCACATTTCACTGGATCTGATCTAACAAGCTCTGTACAAATCACTGAAAAATTCCAGTTTTAGTTGATAAGAGTATCTGCTAAAACCAATAGTTTGTTACAATTTTCTTTTAGAGTTAGTGCATTGTACTGTTTCATTTTATGCTACGAGGTCAATCTCTGACTCTGTGAGACACATTACAATATTAATGTAATAGGGACAGCCACAGCTAATGACTATGAATATTGCACACATTTTATATCCAAGTACTTTTGCCATTCAGTTTGCTGACTGAATACCTCAACAATAAGACATTTCTACAAAGATGTGAAATTTTCCTCAATAAATTCATTTTCCAATATATCTGTACTAAATTTATTATATTCGGTGATGCCCAAAAAAGTTCCAGATTTATAAAATGTGTATTAATGAACAAGTATTCCTTTGTCCACATATTCTCAGTACGTTCTGTCTTCGCTATGAGGTCTTTTAGGTTGTAAATTCTTTAGGGAAGGAAAACTGTGTTTGTCGTACCATCACTTTATGGATTTCTTTGAGGAAATACTGTTCCACCTTATCACTAGAGGTTGTTCAAACTGCAAATTTCTACTAAATGTTTACAGTTTTGGTTCATGTCCAACCCTCTGCCTCAGTAACCAATCATTGTTACTTTCAACCTTTGAGTTAAAAACGTAATCATTCGCTCACTATGATATATTTTAGGACTTTGGCTGACATATCCTATAACAAATCATAAAGCACATCTGGCTTTTTTGTTGTTGCACAGCATAGAGTTTGAGAAAAAAAATCTAGTCTGAAAAATGAGCTCTGATAATTCTCTCTTTGACTGATTCCCACTCAGTCAGTGCGCTTGTTCTGCCTCATCCGACATCACAATTGCTATACTACCTTTGTGTCTACCATCCCCATTCCTGGAGCAGATGATGGGGGCAGTGACCATAACCCTCACTAAATTGAAGATGAAGTTAAAAAGAATGAAGTAGGTTAAAAGAAGACAGTCCATCGACAGTGCACAACTAAAAGATCCAAACATAACAAGGATGCAACATGACTTCTATAACAAGTTAATATGAACACCACCAGAAAAGAGGAGGAAAAAAAAAAAAAAAAAAAAAAAAAAAAAGAGGGCAAACTACAGAAAGATTACACTGAAAAACAGAGAAAGCAGCCAAATCCATCAACATGGCACTCAGAAGCCTGAGCTGACCAGCACAAGACTGAAATGGACACTATATACCTGAGGGTGCAGGAGAATAATGAAGAAAAAAAAACCCTGCCATTTGTCTTGTGTAATTCCAAGCACATCACAAGGATATAAACAGTAATAGCCAAGTGTATCCCATTTTTAAAATGAGACAAGAAATAGCAAGTTGGTAGCAGTTTCGATGTTTCCAGTCAGACATTTACAACAGCACATGCCTTCATTTTGAAGCACAAATGTCCAACATTTGAAGAAAAATATCAACTTCAAATATCACTGATTGTGTGTAGTGGATTTTTGAAGCTTTAAGCCTCTGACATGTAGGAACGTGGTATTCTAGAACTGGGGTTCTCAAACTGGGGGTTGAGACCCCTCAGGGGGTCACAAGGTTATTACATGAGGAGTTGCAAGTGGTCATCCTCCACCCCAAACCCTGCTTTGCAGCCAGCATTTATAATCACGCTAAATATATTTAAAAGTGTTTTTAATTTATAAAGGGGGCGGGGGAGTCACACTCAGAGGCTTGCTATGTGAAAGGGATCACCAAACAAATGTTTGAGAACTACTGTTCTAGAACACATTTGAAGTCTAGTCAGTCAGCACTCCTGTTGCAAAAAATTTATTTTACACTGTATCTTAATGCCACACATCTGATAGTCACTGACCTTTCTTAAAAAAGAAAATAAAAATCTACATTGTAAAGCTACTGCATTCTAACTCCAAATTCCATTGAAGCCTATTCTAAACTCACTTCTAAGGTCACAGAAAAACTGGGTCTCCATAACTGGAAGGGTTATGTTCATCATTCACCCCACCTTTTTAAAGGGGGGGCACAAACAGCTCCATATTAAGCTATATATGCTTCAAAGGACAAGAGAGTCTATGCTTTCTGCAGTATATTACAGACTTCATTCTTCCTACTGGAAAAACCCTATTATCCTATCAAAATGTGTCAGAAACGAGATATGGAGTATCACATATCACCAAAGATTTTCCCTTTGAAGGTTACAATAGAGAATCGTGTTCTGATTTATTGCTACTGCAAATATTCTCAAGCTTGTTGCTTATCTCCACCATGTGTACTAAACCATACCATGAATGGAATGTTTTCCTTCCTCACAGTTTTAAGAGGCCAGTTGGACAATGATCTTGAATTTGTTTCTCAGAAGAGCTGTTTCCTTCTTGGAGAGGCACTATCAACTTAACCCCCCCGCAAACATTTGTTTGAAAGTTTCATATCTGCTATAAATTTCAAAACACTCAATATAACTAGAATTGAAAAGTTACCAAAAAACACACCCTATTTTTCCCCCCAGTGTGTTTACTTTGTGTATTTAAACAGTATGGATAAACCAACTTCACTATTCCCATGTATAAAACATCAACCAGGTAAGAAAAAAGAGCCTTAGAATTTAAACAACTTTTTTTTTTTTTTTTTTTTGGTGTGCTCTGGCCATACCTGGAATTTCTGGTGGATTTAAAATCATTTATGTTGATCATCTCCTTTAACTACCTCAAAATGACTATCAAACATTTACACTGGAAGATATTACCTAATGTCATGCCTTGATCTTATTACATTCCAAGATAGGATCTTGTCTTTTGATGGTTTGCATCCAAAGACTAAATATCATACAGGCATACACAAAAAATGCTGACAACAGAAATACAGAATTTAATACTGCCTATCAGTTTTGATCTTACTCTTTGAAGCCTCATACAGTGAATTCTCTCTGCTTAGACAATCTGCTGAATGCAGTTTATTAAGAAAAAATAAAGTATCTTAAATCCCTGACCTTGTAACTTTACAGTCTTATGTGCAGAAGAAGCATAAAAAAGGATTTTAACATATACACGTGCAATATTAAAAGAATATTCATCATTGCTGATCAACTTGCTTTGCAGTGATATTCTTACAGATTTCACCCTTCACTGCCTTGTTTTCAACTGAGAAAATATAAGAACGAAGTATAAGCTATGGCAGATGGTAAGTATTATTAGATTGGCCCTTGTAGAGCTATTATTTGAGACAAATTCATTCCTGATTTAGAGCAAATGAGGGAAATAAGTGGATTTACATGAGCACTGAATTTAGCCTCAACTTCCTACTTTCCTTCCCCAGCCTGTGGGTTATTGGAGGGGGGGAGGTTGTTTTTTGTTTTGGATGAAGGCTAAGCCTCTTATTGTTTAAGAAATAATTTTTGTTCTGACAATTATCTTTGGGCACTAAGGTAAAATGTTCAATCTCAGAATGCTGCAACAAACACTTACAGGGCATGAGACAGAAAACAAGCTTGTGATTGACAGAGACCGTCTGTCTGTGGAATTAGACATATTGCCTGGTATTACTGTTCTATCAAACAATCTACAGCATTAAAAAAAATGCACAAGCAATTCAAAGCTGAAAAATTCTATTTACTGAAAGGAGGATTATTACACAATGCAAAGAGGGATTATTCTTTGTTTTATTTAAAAAACATTAATTAAGTATATTTTCTCCTTCACATAGAACTGTATATGGTTAGAGAAGGGGATTGGATCTTAGAATTCTAGTCCTGAACCTGTCACCACCTTCAGTGTGATCTTGGTTAAAAAGCATTTGTTCTGTGTCTCAGTTTACTCATGTTTAAAATGGAGTCAACATGTGTAGAGCATGAAAAATACATTCGTCCTGTGTAAAGTGACAATATCTTCAGTTGTTCGCTTCCTTCTAAAGAATACTTATTTCTTTTTAGGCAGAAATCATGTTAATAATGCAATGCTAACTTCAGCTGACTACAGACAGCTCAAGTGCCTCTGCCCAGGACTTCAGCATCAATAGAAGGAAGTTAACAAAACTGGCGAGTCTCATTGTCACTACTCAGAACCTAGGGACAGCAGAGCTGCTGAAAAGAATCATTTCAATGTCATTCTGCTACTTGGGAAAGGAGTGATCAACAGCAGAGGCAAACAAATAGAATATTCACAGGCATATACCAAAGTAAGGTTCAAAGAAAAAAAAAACAAACTTCTCAGTCTGTCCTATACCACTGCAGTCAGGAGGTTTGAGATTTAGGGAAGAGGAAAAGAAAAATTATTCCTTCCTTGCACTACCCACATGATGCATTAAGTTGTTCAAGTTTATCAGCCACCTAATCATTAGAGGCTGATAAGAAGAAACCAAATAATAAAATTCAGCACTTCCTCTTTCCCACAAGCTGGCCCAGGTGCTGAACTTTTCTTCAGAGAACTGCCCTGAACGCTCAGTTTACTTATCTTTTGTATCAATTTAAGTCTAGAAGTTGTATGATAAATTTCTGTAAAGCCCCCTCAAAAATGTGGTGCAGTTTAATTTATGAAGTGTGATGCTAGAATGAAAAAGGCACTATGGAGTATTATAAATATTACAAATATTTGGACACATATAGAAGGAAAAATATATGCATGATTGAAATACCACAAGGACCTCTAATAGAGAGAGAAAGTTTTAAAACTTAGCTTTAAAAAAAAAAAAAATCAGCACGCTTCTGTATCATTCTTCTAGAACTTGTAAATTTAATTTACATAAAGGTTACATCTCAACCACCACCTGAAATATTTTAAACCCACTTTACAGTCTTAGCAACTGAAAACTAGTCAAAAAGCAATACCCCGAACATACTGCTTGTTGGCTTATTTTTTAAAAAAATCCTCGTGTGTCTTCCAGTTAGATTGTAAGCTCTTCAAGACAAGGACCAACATGACTTCTCCTGTGTTTGTATAGCACTTAGCATTTGGTAAGATGTCAGAATGACACGAAAGATTCCGTTGTTTTAAGAGCCATTTGCTTTAATATGATGGTAAAATACATAACAGACTTTTAACATAGGAAATTCTGTTTCTAACACTTGTACGTTCAGGTCTATATTATAACTGCCTACATACAATGGGTCCTGAATCTATCAGAACAAAACAATAAGATAATCTAGTAACATAACATGCAGTGCTCTACCCACAAGAATATAAGATTGATATTCCACAGAACATCGGCTATGATGCTCCAATTAATCCAGTTACAGCACATGCTACCACTTTTTAGTAGTACAGAAGTTTATTACAAGCACAATACAGTCAGAGAGGTTTTTTAGCAGGCATGTACTAAAGGGGCCAATTTCTGGCTTAACAATGAGAGTCCACACATATTTGCACTGAAGAAGAGGGTGGACAATTACAGATTTTAAAAATAGATTTTTTTTCAATTAAAAAAATTTACTTTCATGTTTTCTCTTTTAAAAGAAATTGTCATAATTTCAAATTAAACTTTAAACCAAAGTTTAGATCTTAACTTATTTTAATCATTTAATTAAAAAAATGCTGCATCTATAATCCCCACCCAAAATTTTAATGAGTTAAAAAGTGCTGCTTTTTTAGTTACGTATAGAATCAAGGGGAAATATCTTTAATTACTGAGATCAACTCAAGCTTCATAAAAAGATAATCACAATGTCAGGTACTGCATTAAATAATATATTTATTTACAGTCTTTACAGCTGAGTCAATACTGGTATTTACATTTTTTTTTCCAAATGTAAATGCTTTCCATTTCTGTAGTGCAGAAAAGCTTTTTCCTTGATTACTTGGTTTCAGTTTAGCTAACATTAAAGATTATGTCACGTGATGAAGCTTCCAGGAATACTCTCAACCAAAACTGGCAACCATATTTCCCCATCAGTGTAAGTAATCCTGAGACGGTAGCTAGGTCAACAAGAGAATTTGCTTGTCAACCTAGCACCATTTACACTGGGGGCTAAGTTGGTTTAACTGTTCCTCAGGCATGTGGATTTTTTCCCACACCCTTGAGCGACATAATTATATCAACCTAATTTTGTAGTTTAAGACTAGGCCAAAGTGGTGAAGTCTTTAAATCAAGCATTTGAGGACTTCAGTAATTTAGCCAGAGGTTATGGGTGGGTGAGGTTCTCCCATCTGTAATGTGAAGAAGGTCAGACTAGATGGTCAGGATAGTCCCTTGTGGCCCTCAAGTTTATGAGTAGAGCCCTGCGCAGATGCAAAAATTATATCCGCATCTGATCTGCGAACATCATCCGTAGATATCCATGGATATAAAGCAGATATCCACAGATTTGCATCTACCTATGAGTCTCTGAGATTTTAAAAGGTATTTAGATACCAAAAATACAGATTGGATGCCTCTCAACTCTGATTTCACTGAGGAGTTAAGCAACTAACCTATTTAAGCATTTCTGAAAATCCCAAGGCATCTATCCGTATCTTTGGGCACCTAAATACCTTTGAAAGCCTGGCCCATGGTGTCCAGAAACAAATCAATTCAATACCTACGTCAATACTATTTTTTTAATCAATCAGTTTTAAAACATGAAATGTGTTTTCATCAACTTTGTTTTCTTGTGTATTCAGCACATTTATGGTCATTTTATGTAACTAAAAAAATCTAATGTTAAAATGCTGCTTTTGTACATTTTTTAATCGGAATGCAAGTACAGCTTGACAAACACCTATAAAAATCATTAACTAGTAAAACAATGCATCATTCATCATTTTCTAAAAAAGTAAAAACTGATAATCAGAATAAGCCTAAGTAAAGCTATATAATTGTTTTAATACGTGTATAGATGTAATGTATTATCCTGGAAAGTAAAAAAGTACCACCATCTTTATTGTAAAGACTATATTTGGTTGTAAATCAGCATGTAATAATCATTATGCCAACCAAACAGAATAAACTTTCTTTAGAAAAGCAGCTAGAAAGTACAAAGGCAAAACAAGATTAAAAGCAATTATTTAAATCAACATTTCCAGCTTAAAAAAAAAAAATCTGTGATTTAAAACAATCCATTTTAGCCAAAAAAAAAAAGTGCAATTACAACTGTTATTTTAGTGCAACTTTGTGTGTCAATAACCCCTTAGAACAATGATGTGGGTGAGAACTCACAGCCTTCAATTCTCCATTAATGAAGTAGAAACAGGGAGCAAAAGAGATTCTGTGACTAAATAACTCAAACATGCACAAATGACTAATGGTACATAAAAGAATCAAAATTTAAAGTTCTATTTATAAATTTCTTTATTCAGTTACCAAATCATAACATGCCCATTTTAAAATAAAATTGTCATCACATGACGTATGAAATTTCTGACACAAGATATCTTGAGAGAAAGTTTAAGGGAAGAATGGATCACGGGATAATCAAATCTGACCTCAGGTATATTACAGGCCATTAAACCTTGCACAGCCATCCCTGCAGTAAGCCCAGCAATCAGAATTAGATCAAAAAAGTACAAACTTCAGGAGACAAGCTATTATGTGTCACAGGCAAAGAAAAGGAGGAACTGAGGTGCACCAATGCATGAGCCCTCCACAATAGCAGCACATTAATTTGAAGAGATATGCCTAGATGATGCTACCCTTACCCCACATTCCCAACACAGTTTCGGAATTATACAATACAGTTTAAACCATTAAAAATGCTGATGAGTTTATCTACCGAAAGGCTCAAGAAGGCCATGATTTTTTCCAAGATAAAAATGTTAAAGAAAGAAAGAAAACAAAAAAACCCACACACCACCACATGCAAGATTTGCAATTAGAAAAAAAAATGTAAACATACACATTTAAAACTTTCAGCAATCATTATTTACATATCCAATGACAGAAGTCTGACTGGTTTCAATTAATTTATTCGGTGTTAAGGATTATTGCAAAAAATAGGTTTGCATGCATCTAGTGCAAAATGTACATAAACATTTATTATTTTTCTATGTGGTGTTTTGAATATGTGAAGAGCTACATAAAACAGAAAGTTCAGTTTGGCAAGTGACTTCTCTCACACCTTTTTTCATTTTTGAATTAGAGAGACCCCTTAAAAAGCAATTATTTTAAACCCTGACGTTGCAGCTGATTCCAGCCCTGTGATCCCTTGCATTTAGGTGGAGGTACAAGGGGTTCCCAGGTGTGGACCTCATTAAAGAGCTCAGGAATTAATGTTAAAATAAGATACCTAGTGCATTTGTTCAGAATTATCAAGAAAAAAAACAAAACCTTGCTATTATCTCTAAGGGATTTAAAACAATTTTCAGACTTTTCTTAAAACAATACATGATTACTATGAATGAAAGAATAAGGGGAATGAATTTCTCTATTTTGTTTGTTTCCTGTGTGTATCTGACACAGCTGCATATCTAGTCACTGTCAGGGTCTCTCTCTTATATGTCATTTCCTTTTTAAGTTGCTCTTCTGCTGTGTGAAAGATCACCTTTTCCTATTTAAAATAAATGAACATAAAAGCAAATAGCTTGATGAGGGGACTTCAGGAGCAGGGAAAATATATAGTTATTTTAAAAGTAGACCACATTTCAAGTTGATAGTGTCCTTTTATAAAAAAGGATTTTCTAGCCACACAACAATATACAAGGAAAGAAGTTACAACGTATCAGACAGAACTTGAACAATTTACTTCATATACACCTGAAAAAATGAACTGCAAAGAGGAGAAAAAAAAAATGTTTTGCTAGTTCTGTTTCTTTGAAAAATAAAGACTTTAGAAAGGTTATTTTTTTTTCAGTTATTAATGTAGACATATAAGCTGCCCTCACTTATTCTTTTTTGCAGAACCTGAGTAGTGATAGCAACACTAGGCAGCTTTTCCTGTCCCAAATGAGGGATGAGATAATGCCAATTTCTTCAGCCCAGATCCTTAAAGACTTGCGTACATGCTAAACTTTACATGCTGCAAGTAGTCCCCTTGACTACAGTAGGGCACTACCGTGCATAAAGTTACACATGCTTAAATCTTTGCTAGTTTGGGGCCTATGACAGCAACACACCATCCCCACCCGTCCCTAACTTGAGAACAGGAAGAGCTGCACATCAGACTGCAATTAATATTGAGGTTTTTGAAGTACTGAGCTAATATTTTTAGTATAGGTAGCATCTTAGTGGGTGGAAGAGAAAAACAACGTATCCTTCTTATAGAGCTTTGTATTTCTCTGGTTTGCTATTTTATTGCCTCCACGCTACAGACCACACACACACTCCGCTTATTCACCAGCAACCTTTTGTTCAAACAATGGCTCTTCAGAGGAAGGGCACTGTTCAGTGATAACTGTTTCTTCTGTACACATTGGTTTCAACCACACTGTTGTGCAGATTAGAAAAAAAATCTTAAGATATAAATTTTAAAGCTTAAGCATTGAAGTTGAATGGGTGATGTGGGTGGTAATGGACACTTATTTTTTATACAGAGTATTGTATTCCAAACAGTAGGAAATTCCCCCCATAATTACCAGCTGTGCTATGTATATATTACAAACTTCCAGACAATAACCAAGTCTGTAGTCTATTTTTAGAATTTGAGTGATGCCGTTCTGGCAAACATGAGCTACACCTTAACATAAGGAAGTATCTTGGAGACTGCCATATTACACTGCTTTGTTCCTCCCACCCTCTAAAGTCAAATGAAGGAATCAGTTAAACCACAGCTGTATAAATAAATCTATCTATCTATCTATCCATCCACCCACTATGTAATGATGTGGAGATCCAAGAAAACACATAAGACAACACATATCTGCATTAAAAAATAATAATCAGTATTTCAATACTAATAGAAATTAGAGGCAGCACTCAACCCCCTTTCCTTAGGCCATTAAAAAACAAAACAAAAAAAAACACGAAACAAACAAACCCTGCAGTCTGACTATTCAATTTCCTGCAGGAAATTAGATTCACTTACAGTATAAAAACCACAGGGGTATTAGCTTGGAGTAATCCTCTAGAGAAGGTTATTAACTAATATCTGTAAAGAGTAAAAGGCAAGCAGTACATAGTATTTCAAAAATACAAGTCACCTTGCAGGGTTGTATTTTTTGTTTTGTGAGTTCTCCCTCCCCCTTAAAATAGGTAATTGAACCACTATCCTTAGAACAAGTATATGCCCTAGTCCTCCCACAAAATAACAGTCCATTATTTCCTAACATTTCAGCAGTCAGCACACTATGAGCTACAAACCTGTACTACCACTTCCTATTAAGCCATAAGTGGTTCCACACAGTAGCAAAGAAGAGGCTCTTTGATCACAATCTTTATTCAAAGCCATTTTCATCTTCCTTACATTTTTCGAATTCCTGATTTTCGAATTCCTGAGATGCCAGCACAAGCGCCGTTTACTTTTCGGCTAGACACCACGCAGACACACACCCCGCATACCACGCACACCTCCTCCTCCCAGCTGAAAATGAAGCCTGCTCGTTCCCGTCTCCACATCACTTCTGCTTTGCTGCCTGGGTGGAGCAGCTCGCCTTTTACAGAGCTAGTTACAAATCACACTGTCCATTGCAAAACCACGTCCAGATCCCGGGAGGGGGTGGGCCACAGGGAAGGAGAAGAAAAGGTGGAAACCTGGGAGGAGGGGGGTGGCCAGCAACCGGGGCGGGGGAGGGGAGAGGAGAGAGGAGGAGGGAGGCAGAAGGGGAAGCAGAGCTGTGAAGAGAAGAAAGGGGGAGAGGAAGGACGAGACAAAGGAGGGACTATGGGGGACGCCACAAGGGCTGGCTGGGAGCCCCGCTGGGCACCTGCCGGCGGGGGGCTGCGCGGCTCCCTCTCGGACACGTACCCAGCAGCAGCAGCCGGTGCGTTTGCTTGTACTCCCGCTTCTGCTCCTTCAGCGCCCGGTCGATGCTCTTGCTGACTTTCCTCGCCTCCTTCTCCGCCTCCCGCTCCTCCAGGCGCAGCTTCTCCCAGGGTCGCTGCAGCGCGGCCGGCGGAGGCGGCTGCCGGGGCTGTTTGCCGCCGCCGCCGGGCTTGGGCAGCGGCTGCCGCTCCGGGGCCGCCCCGTTGCCGCCTCCGTTCTGCAGCAGCAGTGGCGGCGGCGGCCCGTCCGCCTTTCCCCCGAGCTTGTCCGCAGGGTGGAGCGAGCCCCTGGCCCCCGGCTGCCCGCAGCAGCTGCCTCCCCGCGGGGCCCCGAGCGGCTGCGGCGCGGGGGCCGTGTGCTCGGCCGGCTGCTCGGGCTCCGACGCGGCGCTGGAGATGGAGCCGCCTCCGCCGGGGTCCCCGAAGAGCCGCGGGCGCAGGCTGTAGCAGAGCCCCATGGCTCGGTGCCCCTCCCGGGGACGGGAGCTAGCGCGGCCGGGCTGGCCTCAGCGCTCGCCGCTGGCCCTGCGCTGCCGGGGCCCGGGCGGGGAGGGGGCGGCGGGGAGCCCCTCACGGCCCCGTCGGGCCATCTTGCATTTTCCTCTCCGACTCCGGGCGGCTCCTCGGCTCAGATCACCTGACACGGAGCTGCCGCGTCCACCTTACCGTAAATACCCCAGCGCAAGCCCACCGCGCAGGCACAGAGCGGCAGGGCGGGGAGGCCCTCGGCCCACACTGACAGGCTCACAGCCATCCCCTCCCACAGACCTGACAGCTCTCCCCTCGCACGTCACAGCCCCCACCGGCTCACCACACACATCGCCCGCTCCTCCCTGCTCAGCGCCGTCCTCTCGCCCCCCCCCCCCCCCGCAACTCCCCAGCCAGTGTTATCGCGCATCCCTTCCCTCACACACACAGCCCCACACGCTCCCCACTTCCCCCACCCCGGACAGACACAGCCTCTGTGAACTTCCTCCTCAGACTTATCCCCCTTCCTCCTTTATACACGTACCCCTCACCACTTCCCTTACCTCAGACACCCTCCATAAACTTCCTCCCCGACCCTCCTTCGTCACTTACACACCCAGCCATCCCCGTCATCCCCATCAGCCATCCCCCTCAAACCTCCTCCCTTTTCCAAACACGCAGCCATCAGCCACCTTTTTGTCACACTCCCTTCTTCCCCTACCCGGGTATATAAACAACCCCCGTCCGTCACATATGCCTCCCAGTTTCCTATACACTAAAAAAGCTCACCTTGCATAGAAACAGGACTTCCCATCCTGCACACCAAGCTCTGCCCCCAACAGCTGCCTACTAAGGTAAAGCCGTCAGAAGGGCTAGTTGAGGCACAAACCCTTTTACCCTTAACAAAAGATAGAATCATCACCCACCTACACTCATTCGTACAATCCCCTCATACAGCCACAAGCCTCCCATCTCTAAACTCTCAAGTTCCCACACAGTCAGTTTCCCCTTTCACACAGAGTAATTATGGACAAGGACTTCAGACCTGGTGGTGCTAGAAAATGACAGAGAAAACATATATTCAGGTTTGTCCTCTCTCTTGCTCTGTACCCAAATGTTAATTGTAGTACTTTACCACAACTCATACTGCTTCAGTTGCTGTATAAGGATTGATGGCACTTAAAGTCAGGCTGTGTCATGTTGAACGATAACAGTGGCCATATACATAAGAAATCTTGGACAAAGAGACTACTTCATCTTCTCACTTAATGTTACAAATATGTGAGATATGCTTTGGCCCAGCTTCCTCCACTCTTTGTGCATCCTCCACATCTCAATTTTCATCCTCCACATCTCAATGAAATTTTCATACTGCATGTTAAAAGACCTTTTTGTGTGGGGTAGATATAAGGTTTCTAAATGGCAACACCAATGGTATAGGTAGAATTCTTCTGCTAAATATATACCTTAGTGCTATTTATAGTATCAAATAGGACTTCTTGATTTGTTAATATCTGCAATATGATAGTAATTATTCTCTATACTGGCTAATAACATTTCTCTAGACTTTTTAGTAACCTTGCAGCAGCATGTCAATTTCTTGGCATGTAGTATTTTCCCTGACCAATAATATACGAAGAGAAAACACTATTTTATTAAGAAGTGGGTGAAGCTAGTGTCTCTATATTCCTTAGTGATGAGACCAAGTTGGCAACAGTTTTCAGTTTTTGGATAAGAGAAAGGGAGTTGTATTTATGAAAGATCTTTCCAAGTCCCACAATTTAATGAACATCCCTGTCGATATATATTTAGGAAGCATTTATAGTCTTGCATTATCTTTCACTGGGAAAAGACAACACACTGCCATGAAAGAACTAGATCCTTGTAAAACTGAGAATTAAGGATTCCGTCCTGCGCTATATAAACAGAATTTTGCCATTGACTTCCATAGTAATAGGATCAGGCCCATAGTAGACATTTGGCTGTAATCCCACTCACTGTATTGATCCTTGCATCAAATGAGAGCATCTGCTTTATCACCTCAGAATGAAGTGCAGTCGTCGCTGTTTCTGTTAAAAATTCTTAGAATTTCACTTTTATTATGTAGTTCTTTCTTGCAATAGGTTTCTAAAGTTCATGACCAACTATATATCAACAACATGAATTACTTCACCTACTGCTGAAATGCAAGTATATTTAAACTGGAAATCAGTAGGTGTTTTAACAGTCCATAACAGTACATCACATTTTAGGACATACAGTGAATAGTGTTCCCCATTGAAATTACAGGCGGAATTTCAGTGAGCAGAATGTAATTATCCAACATGGAATCTGGGTAGATGGGAGTAACACCCCTATACAGGCATGTCGCATCTTGTGCGAGGGTTCCGTTCCGCGGTTACAGCGTAAAGCGGAAACCGCGTATAGCCAGAACCCATTGTCTTCAATGACAGGTGAAATCGCGCTCCCTACAGGAAGTTTTCTTTAAAAAAATTTCCCCCCCTTTTTTTTTTGCGGACCGCATAAAGCGGAAATCGCATATGCTAAATACGCCTAAGACATGACATGCCTGTACTCCCAAGTGTTATTATACGTAGAATGGTCACAGCTTGCCAGTACGTTGGTTTTGTGTCTCCTCCAAAAGATGGAAGAAGGATTTCTTTTTTATATCTGTTTAAATTAAGGGCCCAAATTAAGGAAGAAAGAAGCCATATGAGGGTCCACTCCTCAATTCTTGACTTTACTAAAATTGACATAACTATCACATGCTTAAAGTTAAGTACATACAAAAATAGTTGCAGGATTATAGGGTTACTTTTCAAACATGAAAGGAAATTCCAGAGTTTAGTAAAATTACTCCTTGCATTTGCCCACCAAAATGTCCCCTTGGCCTAGGATGAATATGAGCAGATACTTTTTCAAGGTGGAGTAAGTGAAGATTGGAGCATTTAAGTGATTGGATGATTGGGAAAAGGCTAATATAATGCCCATCTTTAAAAACGTGAAGAAGGAGAATCTAGCTTCACCTTAATCCCCAGAAAAATCATGGAGCAGGTCCTCAAGGAATCCATTTTGAAACACATGGAGGAGAGGAAGGTGATCAGAAACAGTCAACATGGATTCACCAAGGGCAAGTCATGCCTAACCAACCTGAGTGCCTTCTATGATGGGGAATATGGGGAAAGCGGTGGATGTGATATATCTTGAATTTAGCAGTGCTTTTGATATGGTCTCCCACAGTATTCTTGCCAGCAAGTTAAAATAGTATGGATTGGCTAGATCATTGGGTTCAATGGGTAGTGATCAATGGCTCGATGCCAAATAAGCAGCTGGTATCAAGCAGAGTGCTGCAGGGTTCAGTCCTGGGGCCAGTTTTATTCAACATCTTCATTAGTGTTCTGGATGATGAGATGGATTGCATCCACAGCAACTTCGTGGATGACACTAAACTAAGGGGAGAGGTAGATACACTGGAGGGTAGGTATAGGATACAGAGTGACCTAGACAAATTGGAGGATTGGGTCAAAAGAAATCTGATGAGGTTCAACAAGAACAAGTGCAGAGTCCTGCACTTAGGAAGGAAGAATCCCATGCTCCGCTGCAGGCTGGAGACTGATTGGCTAAGCGGCAGTTCTGCAGAAATGGACGTTGGGGATTACAGTGGATGAGAAGCTGGATATGAGTCAACAGTGTGCCCTTGTTTCCAAGAAGGCATATTGGGCTGCATTAGCAGGAGCATTGCCAGCAGATTGAGGGAAGTGATTATTCCCCTCTACTCTGCACTGGTGAGGCCACATCTGGAGTATTGTCTCCAGTTCTCCGCCCCCTTCCACTACAGAAAGGATGTGGACAAATTGGAGAGAGTCCAGTGGAGGACAACAAAAATTCTTAGAGTGCTGAGGCACATGACTTAAGAGGAAAGGCTGAGGAAACTGGGCTTATTTAGTCTGCAGAAGAAAAGAGTGAGGGGGGATTTGATAGTAGCTTTCAGCTACCTGAAGGCGGGTTCCAAAGAGGATCAAGCTAGGCTGTTCTCAGTGGCAGCAGATGGCAGAACAAGGGGTGATGGTCTCAAGTTGCAGTGGTGGAGGTCTAGGTTGGAAATTAGGAAAAACTATTTCACTAGGAGGGTGGTGAAGCACTGGAATGGGTTACCTAGGGAGGTGGTGGAATCTCCATCTTAAGAGGTTTTTAAGGCCCATCTTGACAAAGCCTTGGCTGGGATGATTTAGTTGATGTTGGTCCTGCTTTGAGCAGGGGGTTGGACTAGATGACCTCCTGGGGTCTCTTTCAAACCTGATATTTTATGATTCTATGATTTGCTGCAGCTAAAGGCTATAGAGGAAGCCTATGGCTGTGCTAGGAACAGAACTCTGAGTTTTGAGGTCGTGGACCCCAGTGCTTCTCATATAAACTATAAAATGTGGAGAATACTATTTACCCACCTTAGTAAAACACTTTGAAATGTACAAGTATGGACAGGCATTCTTCTTCCTGCATTAATCTCATCAAATGAGGTTCATTCTACAGGTTCTCTCCCTGCAAGATGCTCTGTTCAATGCTATATGCTCTATCCAGCCACATGTTAACGTCTTCCTTTATGACATCCCATCACTTCTTCTTGGGTCAGTCTTTCTCACTCTTTTTTTCCCCTTCAATCCTGATTTGTTGAACTCTCTTACCCACACATTTGTCAGAAGTGCCCTTTACATAATCAAACCATCTGAGCCTTCATTCCCTCATTTTTCCATTTATGAGTAAGCTACATTTTTGTCAAAAGTATTCATAGGCGTGCGCACAGTGTGTGCTGGGTGTGCCCAGGCACACCCTAATGTCTCTCTCAAAAAAAAGTGGCTTTCAATGCAGAGTGCGGCACCTTTAAAATAAATAAATAAATAAATACAATTCCCTGGGTGCAAACCCTAATGAAATGTGCAGCACACGCCTGTGCAGGTATTTCTGGTAAAAGTCATGGACAGGTCACAGACAGTAAACAAAAATTCATGCCCAAGACCTATCCATAACTTTTACTATATATCCCTAACTAAAACTTGGTCCGAGAGCCTACGCGTGCCCGGGGGCGGGGGGAATTCTGGGATCCCCGCTGGTGCTGTGGAGGGCAGTGTGTGGCTCAGGACCCTTGCTGGTGCAGGAGGGGCTAGGGAGTAGCACATGGCCAGGGACCCCTGCTGGTGCTGGGGGGCGAGGGTTGGCAGGGTTGTTAGGCTCTCTGTGTGGCTCCGATCGGCATGTCCCTGCAGCTTCTAGGAGAAGGGGGCTCTGCGTGTTGCTGCCGTCACAATTACCAGATACTCAGCTCCCATTGGCCAGGAACCATAGCCAATGGGGGCTGCAGGGTGGTGCCTGTGGGCGTGGGTGGTGCGCAGAGCCTCTGTGCTCCTCTGCCTAGGAGCTGGAGGAACATGCCAGTGGGAGCCAAAGAGCCCCCCCCCAGGTAAGCACCACCCTGCATGCCAGCGCTCCTACCCCAGTTCTCAGCCCCTTCCCACACATCTAAACTGTTGCTGCTGGCCCAGAGGCTGCCCAGTTCAGGCAGACCCTGAGCCAGCACCAGCCGCTGCAGGAGTCACAGAAAGTCACAGAATCCATGACTTCTGTGATCTCCATAAGAGACATGTAGCCTTATTTATGAGTGTTACTTTGAGCATGTCTGTAACATACACATTCCTCACATGGTCTTTATGGCTTACACCACTCATCCATCTCAACATTCACGTACTTTTGGAACAGATAATTTCCTTTCATTTCTTCTTTGTTGCGCAACACTCAGTGCCATATATTAAGGATGGGCCACTGTTTTATAGATTTTTCCTCTTAATCTTACCAGTATGTTTTCACATCCTATACCTCTTATTTCTTCCCATTTGAATCAGGTAACTATTACCCTAGCTCTAATTTTGTCCTCCATTTCCCCAATTTTGGAATTCAGATACTTGAAACTTTGCGTTTTCAATATTGTCTGCCTATCTAGTTTCAAGGATAATTCTTCAACATTCATACTTCTGACATTACATACCATATACGCTGTCTTGACTTGGCTTATTTTAAGTCCATGTAGGGACAAACATTATTTACCACATTTTTCTGATGGAACAAGTAAGATACAGAGATGTTCCAGCTGTTACTAGGCCACAGCATGTCTGTGGTAAGTCAGCAACCTGCTGGTACACCAAAAGGCCATTGCTCTGCCATTCACCATTGCCCTGCACCTGGTGTAATCATTTACACAAAGTGGCTGTAATCTGCCACCGGATCAAAATGATAGTGTTTTACATCCGCTTTGTACTCACTTTACACTGATGTAAAAAACTGCACAAGAGGCAGCGCCAGCAGTGGTGGAACTAGGGGTGTTGAGGGTGGTGCTGCACCCCTGGCTTGAAATAGTAATAACAAATACCAAATGCATGGTTTCCATCATCAGCATCCCCCTATAAATATTGCTCCACCACACAGTGGGCAGAGCAACAAAGACTCAGGCTCCAGAGTTCTAATCTTGATATGACACGAGTTCCTGGTACACACAAATTTTATTCTGGTATAATTATTTCAGTTAGGAGTGTGCTTTTTTACCAGAATAGTTCGATCAGTACTCTATATCAGTGTGAATGCAAGTGTATTGGTATAAAGCTGTCATTCTTGTATGGAAATGATCTGTGCCCATATAACTGCATCCACACATGCAGGGGTTGTGCTACCTTAACTATACTGTGTAGTAAAAGCAGTATAGATTTGTCACAAGTCCTGTGACCCTGATCAGCAAGCACTTGTCCATATGATTAACTGTACTCACATGAGAATAGTCCCAGTGAAATCAGTGTATATACAGATAAGATGAGAATCTCATGTGTGTTTAGTATGCAGACACTAAACAACTGATGATATCCTTAACTATTCATTTATTTGCTTGCAAGTACTTGGGGTTTTGTAAATGATATGATGTATAACTACACTGCTGCTCCTTAGCACAGCCTTAAACGTTGTTTTTTAAATTACAAGTTTTGGCTTTGAAATGTATTTTGATTCACTTCAGATTTACTTAAAAAATATGTTCTTTTATTGGAATGAATCTGCTGGCATGAACTGGAAAATGAAGTATAATTTGGTCATGACGTGGTAATGAACATTGCTAAGAAGCCCTGAAGTAATTATATGTATTCCATTTGTTGTCTGACAAACAGAAAACAATTAAGAGCCTGATTCTGCCAGTTTTAGTCATGTTGAATTACAACTCATTACAGAATAATTCCATTAATTTTAGTCCTAACTGTAAAGGACCTAATCAGAGTAGAATCAAGCTTAGGAAAGGCTCTCATTTTGAAAGAGTGGGAAAATACACCATTAAAAAAAAACACCTAAGGTTCTGTTGATGAGTGCAAGTTTTTCCTTTCCTGACCCCCACCTCTGAAAGTAAGAAGTGCTACGCTTACTAAGTAGCACACCCCTTCCCGTGCATTGTATTATCATCATAGTCACAACCAACATCATCAGCACCACATACGGGTCATGGTGGACTGGTGTTTGCAATAGTTTATCCCTAGAAAGTCACAAGAATAGCACGTAACGCTATGATGTTAATACTCTCTGAAGGACTCTTTCCTGGACAAAAGACACTCTTTTTTCTTAAGTTAGGCACATAAATCCACATTTAGGGTCTCAGTTTTGCAGAAGTGCTCACTACCTACAACTCCAATTGACTGTATTCCAAATTTTGTGTGCTCAGTCCTTCTGAAAAATATGGTCATTCATGTTAATGCCTAAATATGGACTTAGGATCTAAATTTTAGGTATACAAGTTTGAAAGTGTTTTCCTTTGCCTCTCTTATGTATTCTCCCATCCTAAAAGAGAGAATAATTAGAGCTCCCTTTCCAAGTATGCTGTTATAGACTTTCTCATAATATGGCTCTTCTTACTTCACTAAATATTAAATATAATTACTATTTCTATAAATAAGCATCTTAGCTTATTTATAGAAATAGTTAAATAATTAAAAACAAAATATATATGTCCTAGTTATAGACCCATTTTACTCTGGTGAAAATGTGTATTCTGTTACTTGTTTTATAACATTTTTGGTGACAGTATCCTTGACAGAGTGGAAGTTCTTTGGCGTTTTTATGAAGCTTAATCAGGAAATGAATGTTTATGATCAACATCTATAAAGCATGCCAAAAAATTGTAGGAATTTGAATAGTCTGGAAAAGTTAAGTTTATAGAAATAAAATAAGATTTAATTCAGTTAATATCCACTTAGATATTTGCTGGGACAAAGAGTTTCAAAGTACAAGAGTTCTCCTGGAGCAGAAAATTCTTGGGACTTATCTTGTAAACTCTTACTCTGATTTCAGTCCTAATTGTAATCAGTGGAGCTGCCCACATGAGTAAGCATTATTAATGTGAATACATATTAACAAGATTGAGCACTATACTTCTTGCTTATAGAACTAACTTTAGAGACTATATGGAAATATTGCCTCTGGCTGATTTCCTTTATTTTTTCCACAAGATTTTGTAAGTCCTTGTGGAGAGTTGCTACAAGGCATAGTCATTAAAGAGGAAAGCTGAGAAATGGAAGCAAAATAGCTAAGGAGCAGAAGTTATGATAAGTTAATAATATTTGCAATGATTCAGATCCTCAAGTTCTTGGTGTTTACTGAGACAAAACTTTTATTGAAGTTAATGGGAACTTTCCCTAAGAAAAGACTGCAGGGTACGGCACAGTTTTCCTTATATGATGGACATACTGCAGGGATCGGCAACATTGGCACACGGGACTGCAGGGTAAGCACCCTTAGCAGGCCCCGCCACTTTGTTTACCTGCCGTTTCGCTGACTGCGGCTCCCACTGGCCGCGGTTCACCGTCCTGGTCCAATGGGGGCTGCAGGAAGCGGTGCGGTGCTGGCTGCCGCTTCCCACAGCCCCCATTGGACCGGGCCGGCGAACCGCGGCCACTGGGAGCCGCAGTCGGTGAAACACCAGGTAAACAAAGTGGCGGGGCCTGCTAAGGGTGCTCACCCTGCGGTCCTGTGTACCAATGTTGCCAATCTCTGACATACTGTGTAGTCTTCATTAACATAAAAATGTTTTGATAAGAAACTACTCAAGCCTTTTGGAATACATTTTGTTACATCTGTGTGTAGGATTCAATCAATTTTTAAAATATGCTGCTTGTCTAAATAGGCTGCATAATTTGCCTATATTGTTCTGTCTCACTATATAATTATTGAATAGTGTCTCATTTGTTCAATATACTTCAAGCTTGATGACACACTATGACTCAGATTCTGTTCCCAGTGAGACACTGGTGAAAAGGTTTGCAGGAAGTGTTGCTACACCAATGAGCATCCTATAGTAGTGATGGCTTGGAGGAAGGACAGGGAGGCTCTACACCATATTGTAAACCTAAATCTGTGGGACCCACTTCTCTGTACTTAGGATTTCCAGTCCTGTGCTTGAGCATCCACACTGCATTGTAAACCTGGGTTTACAGTTGCTGGACCTGGGTCTCACAACTGTGTTCACGTGTATAATATGATGCAGACCTGAGTGTGGGGTTACTTACTGAGTTTCATGCGGTAGCTGCTGGTCAAGTTGCTCAAAAAAGAGAAAGGCAGACCAGAAGGTGAATTCCCAGAGATGCCATTATCATCCTGGGCCTTACTGTAGTTGGTCTAAAGAGGCTAGACTCTCTCTGCTCCAATAGGCAGTCTGGTGGATCCCCAATACCACAAGCTTCTTCAAGATTTCTTTGTACACATGATCGTTTTTTGCACTCTTACAGAAGTCAAATGTTTTGAAGGCAGTGGGGACGTGAGCCGGACTGGGCTGGGAGTACATAGGGACAAGGAATTTGTTGAGACTGAGAACTGGTAAGGGTGAAGTTTGGAATTGGGCCTGGTTGAGTAAAGAGACTAGGAGCTGCTGAGGGAAATGGGATGGGGGGGAAATGAGAACTGGTTGGCCAGGCAATGGGGAACACTGAGATTGGACAAGGAGTGGGGGTGGGAGGAAGAAACTGGATAACAGGATTAGCTGGACAACAAGACTGGGACTAAGTACCAGTATGGGACAGGGGAGACAGATCTGATGGGAAGCTGGGGTGTGAGGAGGAGAACTAGGATTTTCTGGGCAAAGAGACTGGGACAAGGAGCTGGCGGCAGGGAGGGAGAGAGGTCAAACAAGAAGCTGAGAGGGGGAACTGGGACTGGCTGTGTGTGTGGGGAGAGACAGGAAGAGGAGGGAAATTGGGACAAATACCCCAGAAAGGGAGGCTAGGACTTGCTTACAAAGAAGATTGGGACCAGAATTAGAAGCCTGAAGGCTGGAGATTGGGACTGGATAGGCAAGGAGAATGGAATTGCCAAATGTAGGGAAGACCACAGGACAGGGTCAGTTTGGAAGGGATGGGGCAGAAAGTGTCAAGTTTTGTGGGAAATAGGTGAAAAGGTTTGTATCCATTAGTTACTACTTTCCTCCAAAACCTGCAGTGGAACCCAAGAGTCTCAAATTCTAACGTTTCTCTATCGTCAACAAATATGTGCAAAACATATTTGCAAAATGTGTATCTCATCTTCTTCTAGTGCTCTTCCATATAGAGGATGTCAGCCTACTAATGCTGTTAGTCACTCTGTTAGAGCCAAAGGCCTCTGCCATTTGAACTATGGGCTTGTCCACATGAACACGTAGTTTATGGCAAGCTGGGGTGTAAATCTACCTGCATTCATTTCCCACACAATGTCTGTGTGGAACCTGCTGCCACATACAAAAAGTACTCTAGTATACTTTAATCTGCTCCCATTTCAAGTGTGTGGCAGCAAGGACCACATAGACACAGTGTGTAGCAGGTTAGTGTGGGATAGGATTTTATGGCAACACGGTGTGTAAATCTAAGTGTTTGTACAGACAAGTCCTATAGCTTCCAATGTAGGTGGCAATATGATACCACGTGATTTTTTTTTTTAGTTTTCTTTTTAAAAAAGTTGGAGATTACACACAAAGTTATATTAAAAGTGCATTGAGGTTGCAAAATGAAGCTCTCAAAAATTAGGAAATGCCAGAATCAAGGCACTACTTTGAGTACATTTCAGTACAAATCCCACTATAGATGTGCCTGGGCATCATCCATGTGAGATTGGAGCCTTGTGAATAATAGTGCCTGTCAGGGCTGCACATATGCGCTGTGCCTTCTCATACTCCCATGCAAGGGTCTACAGGGTTGAGCAGCTGCACCCCTCCCTCAATTCCCTTTTTCTCCCTGTAGCAGTGATGAGGAACCCAGCCATGCCTGCTGCCTCTACTAAACTCCCTATTTGTTCACTTAGATGATCTTATATCTTTCTGGCAAGAAATTGTAAACCATCCCTAGTGAGTAAAATTTGGACCAAGCCACAAATAAACAGCCATAACTTCATAGACCCCCCCCCCCCCCGAACATGCTTCTTGTAGAGCAGGGCTTAGCCTTCGGCACTCTTGCATCAAGACAAACTCCAAGACTTTGGGCAACAGAATGATCCCACTAACTGATGACCATGACAGATGATTATTCTGTTTGGGAAAATGCCAAATCCAAGGCTGGTGCACAGTGTGATGCTCTCCTTTAAAAATAAAATGAACCCCTCCCGCCAAAAAAACAGGATGTACAATTTGTGAGATGCTCTACTCAAGCTAGAGCACTCTATGGAGGTCAAATTGTACCCCAAAGAAGTGGGTACCAAGTCCAAATTACCAAAGAAATCAGTGTCCACAAGTGCCTGCTAGCAGGCACACAAACACCAAAAGCCACTACTGAGAAGCTCTTGACATGGAGATCCCTGGAACTTACCATCAGGAATATCCCTGGCACCAAAACCTGGCATGAAAATTTCAAGCACAGATGTAGAGACCCCAAGCTTAGTTTGATATCATCCCACAAGGAAAGACTGAGACATAATCCCAGAGATAAGACCACTAAACCACAATCAAAAATAAGGGCTAGTGATGTGGAGCTGGCTATTCTAGAGGTAGCAACAAAATAATCCCCCCTACACACACACACACTGACTTCACTTGAACTGGCAGCCATGCAGCCAGCCATGTTGGCTTTGTCAGTTGAGTCACTCACAGTACTGGTGGATATCCTTCTGGAGGAACCTGCATCGACTTCAATACCAATACTCTGGTATTGAGATTATCATTCACTTTGGCACCACTCCTGAGGGAAGAGTATTCTTCTTCATTACCTGGCCACATCATCTATAGGGAATCATCCGTGGTTGAATCCCTTGATAGGGCTCCATCTCAGCATCAAAGTGGTTGGCAATGGACTGGCCAACAGCACGCTAACCTCTCATACCCATATGGCATGCACCAAGACATTATTGGGTACCTCAGACCTTTTTAAGTCTCCAGAACCCTGTCATTGTCTTCTTCAGGAAAAGGAGGACTTTGTATTCTCTGGCAGAATCCCTGGCCAGGCCACAGATAGAGAGGAGGGCAGTGACACCAGTCCACCATGGAACCCAGGGAAATATGTCATCACCCCACCTCTCTCTGACTGAAACTGTTGTCTCAGGATCAGCATTGGATGCCTCTAAGGCTTTTCAAGAACTGCAAGTGAGGATAGCAGACTCATTGAACATCAGTCATAAAAGTGTGACACCTTCACTGCATCAGGTCTGGCAAGAAACACCTTCTCAATTAATGAAGAGACTCTTGACATTGTGAGAGCCCAGCGGTACCAGAGCCCCCAAATTATCTTAGTCACAGTGAAAAGGCTTGATAACATTTATCAAAGTACCAAAAAGGATTTAAGGAATTTTACCCTCACCCTAATACAGGCTCATTAATTGTCTCTGCTGTACAGCAGAAGTCCTGACTGACCAAAAGCACCCTGAAAGACAAGAATACAAAAAAGCTGAACATATTTGGGAGTGAAGCTTACTCCTCAGTTTCTTTGCATTTCTTAATTTCCCCATCTGTAAAATGGGGATAATGTTACTAGCTTTTTAAAGCACTTTGAGATCTGTGAATGAAAAGTGTGGTATAAGAGATAGGTATTATTACTACTAACACCAAACTCTGCTAGCTAAGTGTAACTTTCTAACATGGGAGAAAGCATCACCACCTTTAGCCAGACTACAGCCTGACAGCCAGAAAGATCTGAAAGACTTAAGCAAAGAAGGCCAGTTGACAGCTAAGACTGCTATTCAGGCTGTTATGGATCCCGCAGAGATAGTCAAATCCATGGCTATAGTCATAATAATGAGAAGAACTTCATGGCTTCAGGTATCCCTAAAAGAGGGCAAGCCATGACAGAATACCTGGAAGGAATGAAGATATTTAGTAAATGTACAGACAATACTCTTCTTTCCCTGAAGCACTCAAGGCCACACTGTGCTACTTGGGGATCTGTATACCAACCACTACTCACCTTAGATGAGACAGAGGACTCCATCATATCAAACTAAGCAGCCCAACTATCCTCCAAGGAAAAAAACCCAATAGACTGAGAAGGAAGAAGATAGGTGCAGGAGTCATCACACTAGAAGGCACCAGCTATGAGGCAGCAGATTTGAGGGGACTGTCAAGAGCCAGAGCAGAGCCGGTCAAGAGAAAAATGTTACCTTTGAAAGCTGCCTTGTCCCTTTCTTGATGCATCTGTGTTGAATGGGATTGTTAGAGAGGAGGTAGAAAAGGGCACCTGGTTCCGAGATGACATAAGGTAGGACTACAGCCTTCTTGTTAATCTGGTGTCTCACCGGGGAGTAAAATAAAGGGCTTCAGATGGAGTTTGGAAAGTGGCATCATGTACATGTGACTTATCATTCTTAGGCAAATCTGTATTGTCATAGTAGGGTTTCATCTTATCTCATGCAGTATAGACTTCAGGGACAGGAACCTGTCCTCCAGAGGTACACTCTCATTTTGCCAGCAGTTGATTCTGGCTGCTATGGATTCAATTGTCTGCGATGGTGTGTGAGACAACTTTTTGTTCACCAAGAGGCCTAGCTGGCCAAAGAAGGAGAAAGTGTCATCTCTAGCTGCCATAGTTTCCATCTGCCTGTGATCAGCTAGTCATCCAGGTACATGGATGCCTTTTCTCATGTGTGCAGAGATCACCTCTGGAAATTTTGTGAAGATTTTCTGTGCCAGGGAGAATCCAGTAGCAGTATCTTGTACCATTAATGATTGGATCCTGTTGTAAACCTCAGGTACTTGCTGTGAGATGGGTGGATGGTTATGGAAGAATGCTCCCTGTAAACTGAGAGCTGCAATCCCGTATTGAGTGTGAAAAGGGGGAATAATAAAAGCATGTGTTACCCTCTTGAATCTGAGATAGGGTATGTATATGTCTTCTCAGATCTAGAATAGGATGAAAACCTCCTTTTTCATCAGAATAAGGATTTATCTGGCCTCTTCCTCATATTTCAGTGCAACCTCCTCTGCAGCAAAAAAGCAACTTCAAGCTGCAGTAAGTTCTAGTGAGAGGGGTTCCTGAAAACCAATGGACAAGGGGAGGAGTAGAGTGCAATAATGTAATTGAATTAGGTAGCATGGGTAATGATCTCTACCATCTGTCAGATGTGATGGCTGACCAAGCCTGGTGGAAAGGGACAGACTTGCCTAGGACTGTTAGATCAAATCTGTGCATGTACATTATGCCCCTTGCCTTTACCTGAAGTGCCAGAATTTTGATTGATTTACTCCCCGGTGAGACACCAGCTCTACAAGAAAGTTGTATTCCCACCTTATGTCATCTCAGAAACAGGATGGTGGTTGGACTCTAAAAACATATAGAAAGGGGTGCTCTTTTCCTCTTCCTTTCTAATAATGACACTAATAATAGATATACCAGGAACAGGTTGGGGATCCCACCTGAACTATTTCCAGATCCAAAGATCCTGGTGCCAGAGTGATATGGATCTTCACATAAATACCTTGGAGTATGGAGATGTCAGGCTCACTTGCATGGCAATCTACCAGTCCTGCATAGCTTCACTGTGGAAATCTTCACAGATAACACATCTGTAATGTACTCCATAAACAAGCAAAGAGACATCTACTCATCGCCTCTCAAGTTATGGATGTGGTTTCTGAACACAGAAGAATCCCATTGACTCTTCACTTCTCAGGAGTCAGCAAAAATGTAGCAGATTCCGTAACAAACAGTCATCAAACACAAGTGGTCATTATGGAGGTTCATCAAAGAGCTAATATTTGATCAATGGAAGAAGCAATGATAAACCTGTTTGCCACCAAGGACCATACCAAATATCAAAATTTCTGTTCCAGAGGAGGCATGACCTTGGGATCACCACCAGACATCTTCCATCTGCTATGGAGCCAAGGCTTACTATATGCTTTTCCGCCATATTACCCATTATCCCCTGGGTAATATCCAAAAATCAGATGCGATAGAGCCACTCATTGTTTTTAGCTCCTTACTAGTTACAGTTTTGGCTGATAGATATACTATAGGTGTCCATTCAGCTTCCTAAACGAATCCACTCAGCGTACAGATTACCTGGACCCGATATCTAAGAATCTTAGCTTGATTCTAGATCAGACCCAAAGTTACTATCTCTGATATCATGGATGTTGGCTGGTGAGTACAACTGATAGAGACTGCTCCTAAAAAGTCTAAGAAATTCTGATACAGTGCAGAAAGACATCCACAAGAAAGACTTGCTCTTCTTCAGAATGGAAGAGGTTCTCCTACGGGCAGCCCAAAATGATCTAGACCTAGTCCAGTCTCCCATACCAAAGATTCTTGACTATTTCTTGCAGTTAAACATTCTGGCATTTAATTCAGTTCCATTAAGATACACATTTGCAGCAAATTCAGCATGTCATTCTGCTGTACAGTTGTGCTCAATCTTCTCTTACCTGATGTAAGCTTCTCAAAATTTCTCAAAAGGTCCATTTCACACTTACCCACTTAATCCTGCTTGGGACCTCATTATTGTCCCCCCACATTGAGTCTCCCTTTGAACTGCTTTCTTTGCATCGTCTTTCTCACAAGACAGTGTTTTTGGTTGCAATCACTCATGGCTGGACCCTCTACATGACATTTCACAGAGACAAGTAGTGCTGAGGCCTCATTTTAAATTCATCCTCAAGGTGTTCTCAGAGTTCTACCTTAATCACTCAATTAATTTACGTCTTCTTCCCAAAACCCTATTTTGCCCCATGAGAGAAAAAGTTACACACTCTGGATGTTTCCAGAGCTTTACTTTATTGTTTTGAGAGACTTAGAAGTTTCCAACTGTGTTCTTGGTTATTTGTAGCCATAGCCAGCTGTTCAAAAGGTCAGATTATTTCATCAGAAAGAATACCTAAGTGGCTCACACAGTGCATCACCATCTGTTAACAGTTGACTGGTATACCTCTCCCCATAAATATTAAGGCTCACTATACCTGTTTCACAAGTATGCCAATATCCAAAATCTTCAGGGTAGTGACTATCCACTGACCTTCATCAAAATTATACCTTGGTTTTAGCTGGTAGGTCAGATACTAATTTGTGGAGATATGTTCTTCAGTTACTACTTGACTAAATTAGCTGGTACTCCTCATTCCTAACATCGTAAGGGGATATTGTTTGCCAGTCACCTACAGTGGGATCCACACACACATACTTGAAGAAGAACAAATGGTTACTTACCTCATAGTAATTACAGTTCTTTGAGATGTTGTCACCTGTGTGGATCCCTTAACCCACCCCCTGTCTCCACTTTTTGGAGTCTTTAGCAAACATGGACTTCGAATTATAAGGGCACTGATACCTTGTCTATACTGCCACTTTACAGTGCTGCAACTTTCTTGCTCAGGGTTGTGAAAAAACACCCCCCCCCCCCTTAGCACTGCAAATTTCAGTACTGTAGAGTGCCAGTGTAGACAGTGCACCAGCTCTGGCAGCCATGCTCCCAGCACTGGTAGCTACTCATGGTATTTTTACAGCGCTGGTGCCATGACTACACAGCCATGTTAAAGCACTGCTGCAGCAGCACTGCCATGGCAGCACTTTACATTGCTAGTGAAGACATACCCTGAGAGGAGATTTGTCAGTGACTGGGTTGTGGGCAATCTGGCCTAATTGCTGGAGCAAGAATCTAGCCTACCAGCTAAAGCGGGCTCTATACAAGTCAGGTCTAGCAACCAGAAGCTAAAGCCTAAACCCAAGGATTAACCAGCATTGCAGTCAGAAGATGTAGAAGCCTCTCAAAGCTGAGGGTGAGAAGCTAAAGTGAAGGGTTAACAGAAGTTGTAGTCAGAAGGTGGAGTCAAGGATCTGAGCAGGGAGTCAGGAAGAATCTGGGGACTGGAGCAGGAGAGGGTATGGGCTGGAGCAAGGCACAGAGAGGACCAAGCAGAGCTGCAGGCTAGGAACGAGCAGAGTGGCGACTGGATTAAGTTTAAGTATCAGCCTGCTGACTCCTGCAACTAATCAGGTAATGCAGTCAGACAGCTTCTGTCTGGACCAGCTGCACTCATTAGGTTGCCAGGAGACTGACTGTCCTGCAGGCTGGCCCCTGACTGGGTTGCAGGTACTCTGCCCTTAATGCCCTCACATGGGACTACAAGGAGGCACAGTGTGTATGCAGGGCCCCTATGGATGCGGCTATTCGAAATACTTCAATCTCATGTGCATGAACTTTCCATTTCAACTGACATAAGTGCAATTCAGTCAACAGAATATATGGGGTTCAAGTACAGTATATCTGTTCTTGAAAATAACAGGAATCAGAGAGGAAACAACAATATCTGCGGGAATAGACAATCAAAAATGATCCAATTAAAGAAGGTTTCCTCCTTTCCCTTCCTCCCCCATGCCCCCCACTAATGGATCATTCACGGAAGACAAACGGAATTGCTAAAATCAGGATGCTGCCTCTGAAAATTAAATTAGACCAAACAAGGATCACCAGTTCACAGACTAACCACTTACAGGAATGAAAATGAGGAAACAGATAAATCTAGGGAAATCAATGAAAGCACAGGAAACCATTAATCAATTATGATTACTAGAAATCAAAGAGGCAATATTGCATGAAGAATATTGTGCCCCAGAAAAATATGTTAAATGCTTATTCATCTTTATTTTGTAATGAAGTTAAAGGACTAAGAGGGTTTAGCAAAATATTAGACAAATATTCATGAATTCTAATAATTAACAGTGGAGAAGCATATGGAAAGGAAGACTATTTATGTAACCGTAGGGCTTAAATTCATGTGGAGCTGCCTGTGGAGCTCCAGCAAATATTTTCAAACCCTAGTGTCTCCCACAGCTCAGAAGGCCCAGCCCTGGCGCACCCTATGGGACCAAAGTTCTGGTGCCCTCCCCCCATCCCATGAGTTAAAGCCCTGAGGTACCCCACCCTGCAGCTGAAGGCTGGAGCCCTGAATGGTGGGGTTATGGGGGGCCCAAGAAATAATAATAATATGATAGAGTTATATAAAATCATGAGTGGCGTGGAGAAAGTGAGTAAGGGAAAAACTATTTACTTGTTCCCATAATATAAGAACTAGGGGCCACCAAATGAAATTAATGGGCAGCAGGTTTAAAACAAAAAAGGAAGTTCTTCTTCACACAGTAGATAGTCAAGCTGTGGAACTCCTTGCCTGAGGCGGCTGTGAAGGCTAGGAATATAACAAGGTTTAAAAGAGAACTGGATAAATTCATGGAGATTAAGTCCATTAATGGCTATTAGCCAGGCTGGGTAAGGAATGGTGTCCCTAGCCTCTGTTTGTCAGAGGGTGGTGATGGATGGCAGGAGAGAGATCACTTGATCATTACCTGTTAGGTTCACTCACTCTGGAGTATCTAGCATTGGCCACTGTCGGTAGACAGGATACTGGGCTGGATGGACCTTTGGTCTGACCCGTTCTTATGTTCTTAATCTCAGAGAATGTAAGCCCTGTGTAACCCTCCTTCTCTTGGGTCACCTCCAGACCCACAAAGCCCATACTCTTTGTATACCTGTTTACAGCAGAATATTTCAAGAGTGCATAAGCTACATATTGACCAGATGGATCACTATGAAGAGGAGATTTGAAAGTGGTACAAGCAAGAGATAGCAAAAAAAAAAAAAAAAAAAAAAATTTGAGTGAAGCAGCAACTAAGAGCTCAAAGCCAACAACTTCATATCTCAAACCACTGGAAAACACACATTACCCAACAAACAATGTTCCAGATAATGAAAACTCCACAACTGCAACAGGTGATATTTCAATGCCAATATCTGAACATGAGGACAGTAGTCAAGAAGGACATGTGCCAACCGGTAACAGATGCAGCAGAAGATCCTGTGTATGATCAAGAAACTCAACAGCAAAAGGAAGATGTAGATTTTATTCAGCAAGAGCAATTCATGAGTATTACACATTTGACTGTGTCTGACATTGGAATTATTGACAAGAGCAATGTTGCCCAAATACAATCTTTTCTTCAAATTAGTTGTTTTAAAATTCCAAGTAACATTCCATGAGATGCTGATAATCATACTTTCTCTACTTGTCTGCTGACATATGCTCTTCCAAATGGTGAGACCTGCACAAGAGACTGCTTATGCTGGAGTACAGAAAAACAATCTCTTTACTGTGCACCCTGCTTCATTTTGAACAAAAGTGCTGCAAATGCATCAGTTCTCTCTGATCAATCAGGATGGAGCATCAACAGAGGTTGGAGGAAGTTGAAAGACCAAATACCATTACATGAGAGTTCAATGTTACATAAAGAAAACTATATGGCATGGAAATCAGTCTGTAGAGCAGAATCACCTGAAAGTTCACTTATGGATTTACTCTTGACTGAACTTTCTACAGAAACTAATAAATGGAAAACACACTTCTTGAGAGCATCCTAAATGTCATCCTTTTTCTTTCTGAGTGGGGATTTGCTTTCTTTGGTTCCAGTCAAAGTTGGTGATCGTGCAAATAGAAACTTTTAGGCATGGTCGAGCTCCTTAGCAAATATGACCCATTTTTAACAGAGCATTTAAAACGTGTTTGAGAATTGCAAGACAGTCAAAAGTGCATGCAAGTTAATTATCTCTCCACACACATACAAAACGAGTTTATTGAGCTATGTGGATCATTCATACAAACAACAGTTCTTGAGATTCAAAATGCCAAGTATTTTTTAATCATTGTTGATGCCACTCCAGATTATTCTCACAAGGAACAGTCTACTATGGTTATTCAATATGTTAAGATTGTAGGCAGCTCAAATTTTTCAGTTGAAGAAAGGTTTATTTTGTTTGATAATTTCACAAGAAAAAATGGAAAAGAAATTGCTGCTCGAGTACTAGCAATTCTAGAAGGTTTTAAGTTAGATTTTCAAGTCTGCATTGGTCAAACCTATAGCAATGGATCTAATATGGCTGGGAAATACAAAGGTATACAAGCAGTTCTGCTTGAGCATAATTCAAACTGTATTTTCTCCAGTGTGGAAAGCACACAGTAAACCTTAGGAGTTGAATGTGCTGAATCATGCAAGTAGGTAATTACAATACTTACTTCGGAACTGTTCAGCAAATATACAATCTCTTCAGTAGCAGTCCACAAAGGTGGGACATTCTGAAGCAACATCTTCCTATTTCACTGCATGGGATGTCCAAAACTAGGTGGTCTGCACAGATTGATGGTGTCTAACCAGTTGCGCAGCATTTGAATTCAGTGAGAAAGGTGTCAAATGAAATTAAAACTCTCAATATCACTGCCCAGGCTCAAACTGAGCTTCAGTCTATTAAGAAGCACATGTCCAAATTTAAATGCATTCTGATATCTTTGTGGATGAAGCTACTCACAATGATCCACCTAACTAATCTGGTAACTGAGGCATGCAGTGCTACACTTGATGTTGAGAGGGATAACATTGAAAGGGATATCAATGACATTCAACAGATTTGTGAACAATGGGATGTGATCCTGACTAAATCCAAATTAGTAGCACAGAATATTGGCGTTTAATCTGAGTTCTCCACCAACTGCAGTTTACCTACTGAATACGATGCCAAGCAGCATTATAAGGTCAATGTCTTCCTTGTCATCATTGACTCTATTCAATCATGTCTTGCATGTCGATTTGAGTCACTGCAACTAATCTGAGCCCTTTTTGGGTTTCTTTGGCAGTTCAACAGATTGAGTAATGAAGATCTACTTTCTGCAGCTGAACAATTTCAGCAACAGTACAATAAAGAAATCTCAGAAGATCTCAGTGACAAGGTCATCTTCCTCGAAAAATATATTCCATGAACTTTAAATTGGTTTGCAAGTCAAAGGAATTTCTTCAAGATATACTTGAACTTGGACGCTTGGGGTGTTTCCTAATATCACAATTGCATTGTGTATTTTTGTCAGTTTGCCTGCATCAGTGACTTCAGGTGAACGCACCTTCAACGTGTTGAAGAAGGTAAAGAACTATCACTGTTCAATTATGGGACAAGAGCTTTTGAATGGGCTTGTCATGCTTAATATCAACAGTGACATTGCACAAAAGCTAGATTTTTCCTCAATAATTAGTACATTTTCACAGAAAAAGGCTAGAAAAGCATTTGTTAAATAAAAAAATATTCAAATGATGTCTCACTCTTTTTTGGTGCCTTATTTTGTTTTCATGGGTTGTCATTTTTTTTTTATTATGACTAGGGGCCTCAAAAGCTGGAAGTGGCCTAAGCCGCTCTGGATCTCTGAGAGAGCCTGCTCCAGACCTGCTAGGGTATGTGTGTGCCAGGGCTCAGGATTTCAGCCCCACGGCTCAGGGCATCAACCGCAGGGGAGGTGCCAGGGCTCGGGGCTCCAGCCCTGTGGGAGATGCCAGGGATCACGTGGGTTTGAAAATATTTACTGGAGCTCTGCTACATTTTTCATCCTAACAGAAGCAATCGTGCCAGACCCCAAATATTGGATAACTGCTGAGCGAAAAGGGCAAAAGCACAACCTTCTCTCATGATCTAGCCCAAGGCACTGGCACCAGGCTTCACCCTGACCTTTCAATCTACTCCCAGGTCTGTGTGGAAATCCCAAAAAGTTGTATGGTAAAATGCTCTAAGCTTTCCTTAGAAAAAATGAGTAGATAGGATCATCTATTTCTTTTGCATTCCTTTTCTGCCTTTCCTCATTGCTTTGAATAGAAATACTAGACAACTTTCAGACATACAAAGATTTTTTTGTATATTAAAAAGTTACTGACAACAGGCACATGTACCCCTTCATGAGAAAGCAGAAGTTTTAAAGCCATCTTAATTTTAACTTTTATTATGGAATCTCAGACATTAAAAATGGAAAAATCTCTGGGTCATCAAGTCAATCTTCTGCCATTTGCACTGTTAAATAATATAATACCATTTATTTAACTATTTGTGGATTTTTTTGCATTTTCAAACATTGATTTCAATTACAACACAGAATACAAAGTGTACAGTGCTCATCTGATATTTATTTTTATTACAAAAACACAAGAAATAGTATTTTTCAATTCACCTTATACAAGTACTGTAGTGCAATCTCTTTATCACGAAAGTTGAACTTACAAACGTAGAATTATGTACAAAAAACCTGCATTCAAAAACAAAAAAGCCATTCAGCCTGTCACTCAGAGAAATAAGTTTATTTACATTTGTAGGAGATAATGCTGCCTGCTTCTTGTTTACAAGGTCACCTGAAGTAAGAACAGACATTCTCATGGCACTGTTGTAGCCGATGTTGCGAGATATTTATGTGCCAGATGTGCTAAAGATTCATATGTCCCTTCATCTTCAACCATCATCATTCCATAAGAATGTTGATCATGGGTTCTGATCAATAACTATCCAAAGCAGTGCAGACCAATGGATGTTCACTTTCATCATCTAAGACAGATGCCACCAGCAGCTGGTTGATTTTTTTTTTTTTTTAATGGTTCAGGTCCTGTAGTTTCTGCATTGGATGTTGCTCTTCTAAGACTTCTGAAAGTATACTCCACACCTTATCCCTCCCAGGTTTTGGAAGGCACTTCACATTCTTAAACCTTGGGTTGAGTGATGTAGCTATCTTTAGAAGTCACACATGGTAACTTTTTTGCATTTTGTCAAATCTGCAGTGAAAGTGTTCTTAAAATGAACATGTACAGGGTCATCATCCGAGACTGCTATAATATGAAATACATGGCAGAATGTGGGGAAAACAAAGCAGGAGACATAGAATTCTCACACAAGGAGTTCAGTGAAAATTTAATGAACACATTATTTTTTTAATGTCATCAGCATGGAAACATGTCCTCTGGAATAGTAGCCAAAGCATGAAGGGGAATACAAATGTTTAGCATATCTGGCATGTAAATACCTTGCAATGCTAGCTACAAAAGTGCCATATGAACACCTGTTCTTACTTTTAGGTGACATTGTAAATAAGAAGCCGGCAGCATTATCTCCTGTAAATGTAAACAAACTTGTTTGTCTTAGCGATTGGCTGAATGAGAAGTAGGACGAAATGGACTTTTAGGCTCCTAAAATTTTACATTATTTTGCTTTTGAGTGCAGTTATGTAACAAAAATATCTACATTTGTAGTTGCACTTTCATGATAAAGAGATTGCATTATGGTACTTGTATGAGGTGAATTGAAAAATACTATTTCTTTTGTTTACCATTTTTAGCAAATATTTGTAATAAAAATAATGTAAAGTAAGCACTGTACACTTTGTTGTAATTTAAATCAATATATTTGAAAATGTAGAAAAATATCCCAAAATAGTTAATAGAATACCAATTGAAATTTATTGTTTAACGGTGCGATTAAAACTGCAATTAATCCTGATTCGTTTTTTAAATCACGATCAATTTTTTTGAGTTAATTGCATAAGTTAACTGCGATTAACTGACAGCCCTACTAAAAAGTGATAAACTCTCTAAGGCTCATGATTAGGGGACCTATTTTCCTTAACTCCCAGAGACACTCACGAAAGTTGCACATATAATTCAAGGGGAATATATCCTGTGTCCCTGACTTGTCTGATTTCTTTATTTTTCATTAGTTTTGATTTAAAAGGAAGTTTTTGAAAGTTTTTTTTTGTTCTTCTACATAAATAAAAATTTTGTTTTATTTGTTCTTTGGGAAACAAAAAAGTGTTCTTTGAAAAATATACTGATAAAAATTAAAAATCTCAGATCTTGCTTAGCCCTAAGGGATTTCCTGTGGAACTTGTGAGGTTACATTATGCATATCTGGGGAGGAGTCAAGATAGCTGTGACTCATTTTTGTGCTTCCGGGTTCTGGAGCTGTCTAGGTAGTGGACACATCCTCAGGCTGCTCTAACTCATGTTGCCCTCAACCGTCAACAATGAAGCTGTCTCACAACCCAAAATAGTTGAAGTACAGTGTAATTTGGCCATATTTCTTCTGTACACTGAACTACCCCCAGCCACATATCCTTATATCAACAGGTGCTGTGGGGCTAGACTGCTGTACCTATGCCATCAGGAAATCCTCAGCAAAGAGATTCATAGACATTGTAGCCTCTATATGACTGCATGCTGATATCACAGGAGACCCCAGAAATAGGGTAGTGTTTATTATAAACAGCTTTTAGTAGATCAATGCGTTTTGCACTCAGTGGTGCCAGTGCTCAGGAATTTAGCAAATAGTTTGATTTTAGGCCCTGCTAGAGCCAGTTGCACAATGTAGGAAGAAACTCTGCCTTTTGCCAATTTTAGGACTGTTCAGTGCAGAACCCTCTCCGATTGGCTGCCTTCCCCACTTCCTACCTGTGGGGAAGAACAGCCACTCACTGCCTTGGAAGAAGAAAGTCTCTCTCTCCCTCACACACTTACTGCTCTCTGAAGCCCAAAGAAGTTTTGGGATTGGAAAGAGGGGAAGAGAGAGCAGCTGATACTATTTTCACTAGAAGGGAGCAAGGGGCAGAAAAATTCCAGCAACTAAAATCTCTCCCTCCCTCCTTCTTCTTCTTCCAATGTACAACACCAGATCTGGAGAGAAGCCCTCTTGGAGCTGTCCTCTCCTCAGGACTAGGAGGAAAGGGGTGAAGAACCTCCAGAGCTGCAAGAAGAACAAAAGCATGCTGGGGGAAAGAGGGTGAAGAACTCACTGTGTAGCCAAGTGGGCAAATTTGACGGAAGATTGGGGCAGCTGAAAGGTCTGTCGGGGACACAAACATTAATTTCAAGCCAGCAGTCTAGCGCGGATGTGGGAGCTGGGATACAACAATAAGTGACATAGGGATACAGTGAACAAAATCATATTTCTCATTGAATTGGTCTTAGGCAGGGTGAGTTTAAAAAAAACCATCCAAAGACACTCCAAAACCCTATTTCATCTTAAAAAAATCTGATGATATTTTGGAGTCTGACTCATGATTTTTGGACTCAGTGGTGTGTGGGCAGGAAAGTAAATGTATACTGACCTTTGTAGTAATGTTTGTATCCCCATGCAATGCCAGGTGACTGGGCCTGGAAGTAAAAGCCAGTCTCTTACCAGCACACCTGTGTCATACCTGTATTACAGCGATGAGGTGAATTTAGAATGAATTACCTTCTAGGATGCATCTAATCTACACTATAACTTTTTTTTACCTGTTAGTAGTAGGTTCATCGAGTTCACTGGTGGTAGCATGGATGGACATGCTAGTGTAGACCAGGTGCAGGTATTTTGACCAGTATGTTCCATGTTTTCAATCCCTACTTAAAGCAGGCCTAGATGATGTGGTAGTCAAAATTCCTGAACCTGCATCACCTCCACCTGTACCACCTCCCCACTGGGAATAACGCCTAAGAAAAATTCTAATGCAGACATAGCCCTTTAGTGAACAGAAGCTCCTATTGCTAATGGTGAGGGTGACATGAAGCAAGGTGCAACCCTGGGTTGCACTTGCCTCTGGGCATAGCTCCATCCAGGTGGAAATTTTGCAGGAAAGACGTTGTGGTAGTATAAAACAGATACCATCTCACCACAAATGGAGAGTTAACTGTGTTTAGAGCAGCCCAAGTAAGGAAGGAAGGGCAGTTATGTGCTTTGATGGGTGCTCTTGAGCCCCTCGTTAAAACTCTGTCATTAGTTTGAAGGAAGGTACAGTTTATCCTGGCTCTGAAGTACTGCAGTCTTTCCTCAGATACTTCTGTATCATCCCTGACATTGATGACTTTATCCCTGGACCCACAAAAATTTGCTTTGAACAGCCCTACTCACCAGGTGTCAGATATTTTCAAAAACATTTACAGAAGATGCCATCAGAAACTTTGCTCCTTCTTCTCCATAACTTGAATACTGTACTGTACTACCAGTTCAGTCAGTGCCTTTTCTAGAAATATTTAATTGCACTCAGTATTAACTCCCTTGTTGGTTATGTTAATGAGAAAGGATTCCTATTTAAAAGAAAGACTATTGAATAGAGTCCCCAGTTCCTCACCCTTCTCATTTGTAAGCACTGCATCACTGCTACACAAGATATATCTTATGATAAGAGGAGAGAGTATAAAGAATGTTTCTAGAATAATGTAAGGTGTATCACTAAGGAGAAAAACTTTGTGGGTGCCATTTAAAAAAAATGGTAATCTGCATATCACTTGGGAGAGCGTGTGTGTGGCCAAAGCAGTCAGAGCATTTGACAGAAATTAAGCCTCCCCCATTAAAAATCCCAAACAAAGAAGACTGGTGACGGTTCTAGTTTCTGCCCTTTTTGAGATTGAATGGTTCTGTGGTGCTGCAGACCACTCTGGCACAGTGAACCATAGTTTACACCCCCCTGCTCAGCATTCAGTAAACCTGACTTGTGGCTTTTAATCACTGTTCAGACACTGAACCCTCCTCTTTTGTTTCGATGAGAAAGATGCACAGGTAAAAGTGCTGCTGTACGCAAAAAAGAGCCTATTAGTTACCACTTGAGTCATCAGAAGGCTCTTATTTGGAGTATAGCAGTAACATAAGTAGGATTGTTGTTGGGCATTCATTAGGCCAGATAAGATGGAAGAGTTCTCTGGCCTGTTTCTGATCAGATGCAGAGAAAATAATTTCTGTTGCAGCCAATAATTCATTTCAGGTAGGATTTAAGAATCACTTTAGAATGAAAGGTGGAGAATGGGGAACCTTTTCAGAATTGATTTAATTTTGTGTAAAATGCACATGTGCATTTGTGCTGCAAGAAGCTGTGTGTAACAGTTGTGAAAGCTGTGAAGAGAATGGTGGGGCTGTTTCTCAGTTCCTACAGTCTGGTGCTTCATGCACTGCAAAAGAGAGTCAGTAGGTATATAGTGCCCTCTGCTGTCTTGCTCTGTCAAATTCCACCAAACTTGCAAGCACAGTTTAGAAGCTAGCTGAGTGAAGTATGCTCTCTGTATTTCTTTTTAAACTAAATTTAATGGAATTAACTGTCTGAAAGCCAGAACTCAGAGCTAGGTTCTGGTTGCTCTTGCATCAGTGCACAAGTGAGGGGACACAGGAAACCCACTCATCCTTCCTGTGCATGGGACAACCATAATGCCAGTGACTGTATTTATTCCCTGCGCATAAAGAGATGTGTAAGGATGGGTAGAGGTACTGGACACCCCAGAAGGGGCATAGTGAGGCAGGGTTTGAGTGCTGCAAGTTTTTCAATCTTTTGGACACTGACTGCTGGTTGGAAACTGGTGAAGGTGAGAGCACATTTCTAAAAAGTAAATACAAAATTTGCTTCTCAGTTTGATTCCCCAGTACACCAAAATCATTGTGTGTCTCAGAATGCTTCCTGCACTGCCACTGGTGCAGTGCGACTCCAGAACCTGACCGCTGGCTCACCACCTTAGACTACAATGGAATAGTTCTTCTAATTAAAATATATCATTCCATGGAATGGTTTTTCAATGAAACTTGTGATTTTTCTGTTCTGTGATTTTCCTGTGGATTTGTAATTGGGTCAGTATGTAATGAATTCAATTCCAGTATTGTTTTTGCACATCTGTAATTCCACTGACTTCAAAGGTATTCTGCTTATTTATTTTACATGCATGTGAGTCAGAGAAGAATCAGGCTGGGGCATTTCAGCCTAGAGTATTATTCCAAACCAAAGATACAGCACTGTGCAGCCCCTTCATGTTCACAAATGGGGATCCTAAGGCACAGTGGGCAAAATCTAAATGTTTAATTAAAAAACAGATACTTTTAAAAAGAGTAAAAAAAATTGCATATATTTAAGCCTTGACTGAAGAAATCACTAGAGAATACAGTGTAGGCAGCTACCCAGAACAAACTGAGACTATTGGGTCATTGTCATCTCTAATTTCTATGATGTTATACCAGATGAAATCCTCTTGCTCTGGAGGAGAACTTGCAGCCCTGGGTTATAATTTTTTTTAATCTTGTGGCTGTTTGGGAATTCTTTCACTTTGTATTAGTTTGGCTACTGTACCCCAACATCTGAATCTTATTTTTGCTGTTGATTCAAAGAAGCCATAATATAAATTATGATATTTAAAGATTATTACATGCAATTTATAACTAAGATGTCTCCTTCGCAATTAAAAGAACTCAATAATTTTTTTAGAGTAAGTTTTCCATAGTGCCTGTATCAGCTCAGACAATGGGTAAAGGGATCTTTCTTCAAGTCTTAATGATATTGCCACACTTTAGTTCCTCTTTTTCTCTCCATACTTGGGCTTTTGGCTTGGCCACTCACATAAACATTACTAATGTCTATTCAGATTAAACTCACTTCCTTTTGTTTGTAATCACAGGTTAATACTGATGACCCAGGCTATATCACTGGGCACAACAGTACATCTGAACAATTACTTCTCACTGTTTCTATCCTTCAACATCAACAACTCCCCGCCCAGGTATCCTGCACCTTTTCCCCTGATTCCTCCTCTTTCTGTTTCTTGAATCCTCTCTCAGCTCCCAGACTGCCATTGTATTTTTAAGGACAGCAGAGAAGGGTGTTAGAAGGTTAATGAGACTTGTACTTCTAAATCACATAGGCATTATTGCAAATCCCACCAATAGCACTATATTGTCACTGTGACACATCCACATTAGCAGTGTAAGTGCTGGATTGCTGTAAACTTAAAATGAAATCCAGACAAAGATTTTTCCCCTCTTAAAAAATAAACCAGCCAATCCATAACTGGACAACACAACTAATTTCTGAGCCATATTTTAGATAGTGTTCATGTATTTTAAACCTTTTAACCCATACAGTTTGTAAATAGTGAAAGTGAAACTGAGCTTCTCTTTATAAAGTGATAAACTCATTTAAAATATAGCATGCAAAATAGCTCACATAACTGCTAGATGGCATTGTACAGAAGATAGACAGCACTCAAATTCACTATATACTCTTACAGTACTAGGAGAAAAAATTCTTTAGAGTTTTATTTTCAGAGCTGTGCACATTAGAGCAAGCCACCAGTACTGCATTTGTTAATATTTAGTAACAGTGTCTCATATAACATCGTTGGGAAAATACACAATTTTAAACACAAGTATAAAAATGATCAAAATGAAGGCTGAAAATCATATAAGCAATAAGGAGAACGTTCCACATGATTTATAGAAATAATTCCTTAAGTTAATTAAGAAGTGGTGACATACACAGCTAATCACACTACTTTGTGATAATGTTGATTATAATGTCTCATATTAAATCAGGGGTGGGTAAAGTACGGCCTGCGGGCCACATCCGGCCCATGGGATGGTCCTGCCTGGCTCCTGATCTTCTATCCAGGGAGGCTACCCCCAGCCTCTTCTCTGCTGTCTCCCCTCCCCCACAACCACATCATATTGCGCGGGCAGCGCCCTTGTCCGCTGCTCCTGGGCAGTGCTGCAGCAGCGTGAGTGTCTCTGGCAGGGCCTGAGCTCCTGCCGCTCTGAGTGTCATGGTAAGGAGATGGGTCTGCGAGCTCCTGGAGGGCAGCGTGTCTAGCTCCAGTGGGCCACGTGGCCTCCAGACATGCTGCTCTGAGCAGCATGGGGTAAGGGGACCAGCGGGTTGGATAAGGGGCAGGGAGTCCCAGGGGGCAGTCAAGGGATGGGGAGCATGGGGTGGTTAGATGGGATGGAGGTTCTGAGGGGGCCGTCAGGGGATGGAGAATGGGGATGGAGGTGGGGGGTTGGATAGGGTGTGGGAGTTCTGGGAGTCTGTCAGGGGGCAGGGGTGTAGATAGGAGTCTGGTCAGTCAGGGGACAGAGGGTATTGGGTAGAGGGTGGCGTCCTGGGGGGTGTTGGGGTGGGAGGTCCCTAGAGTGGAAGGTCAGGGGACAAGGAGCAGGGGGTTGGATGGGTTGAGGATTTTGAGGGGGGCAGTTGGGGGCAGGAAGTGGGTGGGGGTTGGATTGGGGCGGGGCCAGGCTGTTTGGGGAGGCACAGCCTTCCCTACCTGGTCCTCCATACAATTTTGTCTGCCCTTTGACAGACCCCCCACATCCCATGCTGCTCAGAGCAGCGTGTCTGGAGGCCGTGTGGCCCACTGGAGCTAGACACGCTGCCCTGCAGGAGCTCGCTGCCCTGTCCCCTTACCATGCCACTTGGAGCAGCAGGAACTCAGGCCCTGCCAGAGACAGCCACGCTGCTGCAGCACTGCCCAGGAGCAGCAGGCCAGAGCAGCATGCTGAGGTTGCAGGGGATGGGGGACAGCAGAGGAAGGGCCGAGGGTAGCCTCCTCTGCCGGGAACTCAGGGGCCAGGCAGGATGGTGCCACGGGCTGGACGGCTGGGGCTGTAGTTTGTGCACCCCTGGTTTAGATATCCAGAACTTCCTTAATGACTTCACTAATGTCACTGGAATTGACATTCTTTTGTGATGTTTATAACCTTGGTCATTTAACTAATCACCTCAATTTTGGCCCTGGACACTACATTTCAGGTAGGAGAGTCTCAAAGTATGAGTTTCATTTTCTTCCCTTTTGCTTCTTTGGTAGGAAAAGTAGCAAAACAAAGTTAGACCTTGAAACCCTGTTAGAATAAAGTATGTTTAACAGCTCTATTTTTAGGGTGCTGTAACTCAGAAGCCTCTTCTGATTCTTTTGAATTTTTTTTAGAAAAATTCTACCTGGGTTTCAGATTGACCTACCAATTTGAGGCTGATATTACTTTTTATGTTGATTACTAAAGAGTTGTGGGGCTGTGGGGTGGGGGAGGAGGAGGAAGAGAGGAGACAAAAGTCAAGCTTATAATGGAAATTTAAGTATTTCCTTAATTTTCAATGCTCCATAATGAAATCTCCCATCTAAAAAGGCCAGTCATTTCTGTTACTACTGTGAAATAAAATTAACGGCTTCAAAAATAGTAGTTTTTTAATTCAAATTACACTTTTATGCTCTCTCTCATAACTAGAGATAAAGTAGCCGCTGTGAGGTGATATATATGGAGCTTACTGTTTATACCATAAGCATATCTAGCAATTAGGTACTCTGGTGATGGGTATTTTAAAAATACCGTACAAGAAACAGAAGCCATATTCTGCAAAGTTAGTTGAAGCAATAGGAGTTGAGGACTCAGAGCACTGTTGTGATCATTTTGGGCCTACTAATTTATCCTGTTGAGGGCTCAACTGAAGAAGAACATGATCGTTCATAAGATGTCACAATAATCTATAACAACAAATGTTGAAGGGAAAAGATATGAAAGGGAGACTGAATTCATCTCAATAAAAAGGCCTACTGATTTAACTCAGGGACTGTATTAAGATCATGTTTGGTAAACAAGAAACATTTGGAACTAGAAATCAGTGAACCAAACTTGATGTTTGGAAATGAGGCCTTATTGGTGCACAGAATAATGAGGGAATGGGCTATTTCACCCATCACTTCTCTTGTGAATCCTTAAAGAAAGACTTTGGGGAGAAAAACTGGCTAGTGAAGCAACCTTCACCATCATGGCTGTCACCCCAAACATCTCCTGGGACACCAGCCCTTTGTTATTTTGATCCTGAAAGATGTCTTAGTAGGAGATCTGACTGGGCCAGAGAGAGGGAACCAAATGACACCGCCATCTTTATCATCTCCAGCTGAATTCCAAACACTAGGTGGGATAAACAGGATTGGACTTTAACAACAACAGCTCCAGGCCATCTCAACTAATTTCTTCTGTTTTCCCCAGAAGGAGATTATTACCATCTTTAATACCATCTAAGAGAATGTCAGACGAGCTTTTTTCCTTCTAAAAACCCTTTCCAGCTAACGGAAAAAAATAAGGGATGTTGTTAAAATGAAAGCCTAATTTAATATTTTACATGTCAAATACTTTAATTGTTTTTCCTTCTTTTCTTTATCTTTAATAAAAGGTTAAAAAAATCTGTAACATGTGTTTGCCATGGTACTAAGCAGGCTTAGGTTTCTGTATACTAAATTTCAGACCTTTTTTGAGATGGTTTAATGTGGCATAGTGATTGGGCTATGTTAACACCTTAGCCCATATATTGCATCTAATTTAATACAAAAGCACCTCAGCAAAGGCATTCAGCATCTTGCGGGATATCACTCTGAAACAGAAAACAACAGTTGCAAAAGAAATGCTATTTTAAAGTGCCCAAGAGGACAGGGCAAAGGATGGGAAGTGAAAAATCAAATTAACAATCGGAAGAAGAATTTAGCAGTATCTTTTTTAGACAAAAAAGAAAGGAGTTCACTTAACTGTAGGTAAATATGTAAAGCTAAAATAATACTAGGTAACTCTGAGTCTGGAAAGGCAAGTTAAGTGTCTTGGCCATTTTATAGCAGAAGAGGGAGCAGTTTGTCTTTGAAAGAGACTCAAATTAATGTTGTAGGTAACTGGCCCCCACACCGTTTATTAGTCTAGGAGACACTGAATTACTATGAAAATTGCTGCTTCACTAAATTATATACTTGTCTTACATGTTTTCTCAGTTAAGTAACCAAAGATCTCAGGCTAATTAGAAAGCATATACTGAATTATTGCTATCAATTCTCATCCATTGGAAGTTCCTACATTCTGTGGATGGATTTGTGTACTTTATAGGTAGCTATAGGGCCACTAATTTAATGTGTTATACATCAAAAGGACCATTTGATTTCAGGATTCAGTGCATTCTAAAAGCTTTTGAGTTCCTGCCCAGTTTTCATTTCCTTTGAGAAACAAGGCTCTTCCCCTTTTCCCCCTAGATGTTGCCAGGCAGGTACATTAAGAATTGGGATAATTTCAGTCAAAACTTCAACATGGCTTTTTTCCTGTTGGTGTTTCCCATGAACAATACACTATTTGAATATATTTGGAACATGCTAGGTTAGTACTCAAACAGCTTTGTTGTCTTCTGTTTCAGTGAGTCATTAAGTGATGCCAAATCAACACAACATCAACTAGCTGTACCTGTATTTGTTACTTAGACTCCTGTACTAAGGATACAACAAATCAGGTAGAGTTATACTAAAACTATCATCATCAAAAGATTAATATGTAGAAAATGTTATTTTAGCTCTTTTTCAGACTTCTAAATAGCTGTGTAATTAGACATGTTCAAGACACACCATTTTGAAGAATGTATTTCATATTAAGATTGTTATTGCAAGATCTTGGAAATATAGCAGTTTTTTGAAGGTCACTGAGCATGTTGAGGGAGTTTGGTCTCTTAGTTATGGGTGAGTTTTCTTTTATGGTATGAGACAAACTGCCTTTTGGATATCATTTTCTAATTAGGTCAACAGAAATCACCCTAGGGCTGGCAAGCCAAAAAGAAAAAAAAAATCTGAGTAATTTTGTTTTTGTATGACAGTTATTATTCCTAGTATCACATGTATATTCATAGCTACTGGTATAAAGACAAACTTCATTTGTTTTAGTCCAAATAGACACTGGTAGGTTAACTCACCTTAGGAAGGATCAATGTCACATCAGAGTCTGTTTCAAGCCCTTGGCTCAGGGCAGAGTTTAGTGAGTAAACAGAAATTTTAGGCATAATACCAAAATAAAGTCGTTCTTTTGCCCAACACAGACTACAGTTCTCAGAGGCTACTGCCCAGGGCTTAAATGCTCATTGAGTATCCCAGAGCTCTGGATTTCAGGGCTTCCGCCCCCCAGGACACATCCGGGCTTGTGGCTTCAGTTGCATGGGAGGTGTTGGGGCCCTGTGGGTTTGAAAATAATTACTGGAGCCCTGCTCCAAACAACTCCATCTGAATTTAAGCTCTGGTGTTACCTTACCTCTCTCAGTCCCCCTGTGGCCTTGCCTTGACCCAGTTCCACAGGATCCTTTGTTTTCTTTTTCAGTTCTCACTCCCCATATTACATACCTGAAAAATTTCACCTACTAGCTGGGGTCTTTCCACTGCTCAAGGACCCCCTCCAGGAGCCCATCTACATCCTACAGTTATCTCGCTCAACTGACCGTAAGCTTACAAGGACCAGGTGCTCTTCTGGCTATCACCTGACCACTAAGCTCACAGATTCAGCCAGAAAGCAGCTGATTAATCACAGGTGGGGCTGGGCCCCAACCCCTCCCTTGAAGGGGCAGCCATTGTGTGACGGCAAAGGCATGTTGGGTAGCAAGCTGAATGGGCTGATTAAACACGAGTCTTAATTTTGGAGATCTTTTTCTCCCCAATTTCTGCTATCTCTTTTTAATTTGTTAGGCTCTATATGTGTGATTTCCTTAAATATTGTTGTTTTATTAGGTTTGCAGATAATTTGTTTATTAAAATCTATCATAGTGTTTGAGGGCCAGTCTTGCAACTAATACCACATGGGCAGACATGGAGTCCTACTGAAGACAGTGGAGCTCTGCATGGAACATTAATCTGCCCAGGCACACTCAACTGCAGGACATAGGCTTTAATTTGGGAGTTTAAAATGTGAATCTGTTGGACCTCTTCCCAGTTTTTGATATGTATCTGTGAAATGATGGAAGTCCTTGTATTCTCATTGTATCAAGCCCACAAACTTCCCAATGCAAGTATATTGAAAAAGAATGCATGCCATCAAACTAGAAGCTTGCCTAGTGACCACTGCTCCACTACCAGAGCAGAGATCTGTTTTTATTACCCAATTCTATATATTTTTTAAAGATGCTTCGTGGAGTAGATCCTTGCACCTCAGCTCAGCAAGATGCAGTGTTGGAAATTCTGTACTGCACCAGGTAATACTGAGATGAAGGTGACAATTAGGACTCAGAATTAATTCCTATTTTCTTGTTAAAGGAAAACTGCTCAGTAATAAAAATATTGTAAATTCTACATCTAATTGCAAAGAAGAGTAAATTGACATATTTTTAAAGTATCTGAAATAGAAGATAAATTAATAATAACACAGGAAATTGCCACCTTGATTGCCTCATGAGGGAGATTAGAACTAGGAAAAGGTGGGTCTTATTAGATACCATTGAAAATCAGAGATTCAGTGTTGTCTTAAAGTAAATTGTATTGTTATGAAAGTTTCATTCATTCTATAATTTCAGTTGTTAAATGAATTGAAAACATCATTGCTTCCCTTGCTGGAACCTCACCCCACTGCTCAGTTTTCCTACTTTTGACAGGCAGAGGAAGAGGAGGATGAGGTAGTCTTGCTTTTCTCTGATCTTCTGCCTCTGACCGTCAAAGAGAGAGAGACTTCAGAGAGATCCCTTTCAGAGGAGGAGATAGAAAAGAGAAGCTGTAAGGGGAGTCCAAGGGAAACAGATGAAGGATAAAATCTTCCCAGTGGGGTAGGAGAAGGGTAAGATACTACTCTACAAGAGGAGAGAAGTAAGCAAGTGGGGAAACAACATAACTAGCAGAGGCAGAGAGGAAGGAACATCACTGGGAAAGCCAGGAAGGGAAGAATCTTGGAGGGTGAGGGTAGAGGAGTAGTAACAAAGGGAGACTCATTACAGGGATTCCAGAAATGGAACATGTTATGTCAGGTGCACTCCTAAAGTAATTGTAAGTGGGGAGCAAGTCTCCTGGACATCCACCAAGCACATCACAGGGGTATCTGACTCTGACCTTTACTCTGAACCCCAAATAAGACAACAGGCAGTGAGCTAGGTCCTGATGCATGGGGAGAGATAGTTGTCTATAAAAGGGTTGTGAGGCTTGAGAATTTGCATATGTTCAAATAGGCAACTGAATTATGGAATGCTTCTCTAACTCTTGTTTTTCCCATCATTAATCTGATATATCATTATGAAATGCTGGCAGGGGTTTGGCATATTCTTGTATGGTCTTCCAATGTAGTTATTGACAAGACGTCGTGGTATTGAGAAAATGACACAATACAGTAAGTGGAGCAGGGAATGGAGGATCTGCAGGCTTTTTAGTCTTAGTAGGAGGGGAGACTATTAATAAGGTCCTGAAAACTATCTGTTTAGAGGTCTCCAATTTACAATATTAATATAAAAATAATCTCAAGTAACCACAATGCACCACAAACCCCATCGAATGTGTGGCCATAGCAGTCCCTATTCCCTGGAAAAAAACACCCCCAAAACCAACTCAAATGTTTGTCCTCTGTGGTTTCCCATTCTTGAGAAGTGGTGTGTTGGTGATTCATGTAGTGGCTCTCTTCCCTCTGAGTCAGTCACAGGAAGGTGTTAGGTAGCACTCTGCTCGGGGAGGTGCTGTCTGTTGGAAGATGCATAAAACCAAGTTCCTGACCACTTCAGTGGTAATTGAAGATTCACTGGCTCTTTTTGCAGGAAAGAGGTGTTAACCTTGTAGGGTGGCCAAATTCTTACTTGGGTAATTACATTCTGCTTCTTGCAAAATACATTCCAGGTAGCTTCATCTGGAGACAATTATTGCCAAATAAAAAAAATGTTTGCTCTGCATTACAGTCCAAATGTGTTTGCATTTCAGTGGTGAGTAAATGGCCAATTTCTATTATCATTTACGCCATTACAATCCCATTGCCTTTGGTCAGGTTGCAAGGGTATAACAGAGCAGAATTTAACCCCTCATCTGCAAAACACTGGGATTCTCCAAGCTAATGTGTTATTTCTCAGGCTCCTAAACTCTGGGTCATGTCTACTTGCTAGTGGCTCATATGGCACATGCTCTTATTGTTTTCAGAAAAACTGAATATGTGGTGGCGGAGATCAAATGAAAAACAAGAGTAGACAGTGTGATTGAACTTTTTACAAATGACAAAACACATTGCACTAAGGAAGACTAAAAATATCACCGATTATACAATGGCAAATAAAGGTCTTTAGTGGGAATTTTTGCCCAAGCAAAGGTGTCAGGATTTGGCCCAATGTTATTATTAATTATTTCTACAGCATTGTAATTGTGCCTGGCTCTTTCCAGACAAAAGATAGGTCTTTGACTCTTGGACCTAAGACAATTTTATATTTAATGAGACTAGTATTATAGCTCAGAATCCTCTGTCAGTAAGTCAAATGCCATTTTTCCAGAATGGAGAAAACACTGTGAACAATATAAGAATTTCAGAGTTTAGCAGATTTAAAAAGACTCATAAAACAGGTCCACGGGATCCTTTGTAAATGGAAGAAACAAAACACAAAAACCCCAAAACCTTGTATGGTTGAAATCCTCATCCAATGAAAGTCAATGGGAGCCTTACTATTAACTTCAATGGGGTCAGAATTTCACCCATATTCAACATTTTCTCATTGCATGATGACAGTCTCTTGGGAACACTTGGGAAGGGAAGATTATGTTTAATCTCATTTTCTGTTTCCTGCCTTTATTCTATTAACCATTAATAATACAGTATTTGCTTGTTGATGCGACAGTGGCTTGTCTTTCAAATAAGTAACAAACAGTTTCAGAAAGCTCACACAACATTATCTATTTGTTCTAGCTTTCTGCATGTTACAACTTCTGGGAATTTAGTCATAGTTGTTTTTGTAATCTTCCCAAAAAATATGACTAGACCACTTCCTTAGTCAGTTTCACTCGAACTTGTAAAAACTAAGTCTCCAAAAGTCTAAACAAAAATCATTTGTAAAAAGCCCTCATGTTTCTCTTTTCAAAATATAGTTTTATCCTTTATGGTCTACACCTGCACATGTATCCCTGTTAATGTACTTCTGTTTCCTTCTTGGCAACAAGTAAATCCTCCTCTCTAAAACGACTGGCTTTCTAAATAAAAAGAAATTAGGGAAATAGCCTGGGGTGAAAGTAACTTAAAGGACTTACTGGTACTCCAGAGTCCGGGGGGTGAGGGGCGCGCTCAACTGGAAGAGGTGTGGCCTCTATCGGAAGAGGCGGGGCCTGCTCCAGTGGCGATTTAAAGGGCCCTGGACTCTAGCTGCTGCTATGCTCTAGGGCCTTTTAAATTGTCCCCAAGCCCGGCTGCTGGAGCCCTGGAATAGCAGTGGCGGAGCTCCAGCAGCTATTTAAAAGGCCCGGGTGGTAGAGGCAGCGAGAGCCCCAGTCCCTTTAAATAGCTGCTGGAGCCCTGCTGCCGCTAACCCAGGGCTCCAGAAGCAGAGCTCTGGCGGCAATTTAAATGGCCTGGGGCTCCAGCCACTGCTGGGAGCTCCAGGCTCTTTAAATTGCCACTGGGGGAAGCCGGTCCACCCTGGTACAGTGCACTCCCTCTTGCCGGTATGCCTGGGACAAAATTATCGAGTAATGGAGAAATTAGAGGAATGTAAATCAAATTACAGGCAGTAAATCAAAGGGGCAAACAAAAACAGTCTAGATCTACCCCTTCTGACAAGGACTGGAAGAGGCTAGACCATTTTGGGCGCAAAGCCTATTCTTCCGACACCTTACAATTACGCATTGAAAATTACTCTGCACGGGTGGCAAATCATATACACAATCTGTTTTCTAAAATGTCATCCTTTACTGAACACCTGCTGGAAGACAAAAGAGAAGCATATAAATCCAACATCTCCAAAGGCTCTCTCATTGCAAGGATGACCCTCCAAACCTCCCTCAATTCCATGGACACAGCAGCATGCTCTATCACAACCTCTGTGGTCATGTGTTGGGCTTCCTGGCTCCAACTATCTGGATTCCCAAAGGAGACGCAGGCTACTGTGGAAGACCAACCCTTTGAGGATCAGAAATTGTTTGCAGAGTCCACATTATGGACATGCTTTAAAGGACTCCTGGGCCACTCTGGGCATCTATGTCCCTGGATACAAGAAAAAGCCAGGCAGGTTTTACAACCAAAAATTCCAGTCTGCACCATACTCTCAGCCCCAAAGACACCACACCCAACACCACAAACAGAGGCAGATGAGACAAAGGCATAATCAAGATCAGCCTTCCATGTCCCAGCCTTCCACCTCCAGGCAATCGTTCTGAAGGTCTGGTCAAGGGCCTGAGACCTCTATACTCTTTACTTCCAGATCTCAACCCTACTTTAACACCATTTGGGGACTGCCGGAGTTTCATGCTGATCGTCTAGGGTAGAGAAGGAACTGGGGATCGGTTGGCTGTGTACGCTAGGTAACTGCTTGGAGTGGTGCTAGATGGCTGCTGTGTGTGCATGGCCAATCGGGGCACTGCTACTACAAATCTCCAATTACAAGCGCAGGGTGTCAAAGCACTTAAAGTGGAGCACCCACAGGGACAACCATCTTGAAGAACCTGAGTTATTGCACAGGATGAGTTACCTTCTCTTCTGGTCTTCACTCACAGCAGAGCTGCATACCATAAGAGTTAGCTTATTTGTGCAGGAAACAATGCTTTCTTGTGGGGCCAGTCTAAGACTAGAATGAACTCCTCCTAAAAGACCTAAGCACCACCACATACCTCAGCACCTTTCAATTGCAATGCAAAGGACTTGCAGATCACACATAAACTTAGAAAAATCAACAGCAATTAGCCCCTTGGACTCAACAAGTGAGAAAGAACCATATGTGGCAGTTAGTCATGTCAGCTAAAGTGTTAGTAGAAGAAGCTCAAATACCATTGTGGTGTGTGCAGTGTGAATAAAAATAGAATGCATTGGTTAAGTAATAAAATACTTTAAAATATTTTAATGTTTGATTCATGAAATGGGAAATAATTTTGGATGTAAAATGTATTCTAGAGGACAATGTGGGGTAGGAGGCACAGAAGATTTTTAGATTTTTGTTTTAGATCCTATGGTTTTGAACTCCAAATATTATTTTGACTGTTTGTGTCTCTGGTATCCATATAAAACCCTTAAGATTTTCATGGCTTTAACACTAAACCATAAATCCCTTCTCAGCTTGTGGCAAGGAAGGGGCTCCCCCTTTCAGATTCTTTCTAAGAACTCATTTCTTTCATCTACCTTTCTTCCACTAACACTGCTCTCACATCACAACCCTATAATATCACTCACACTGTTATTTGAAACAAACATTAAAAAATCCATCCATTTAAAACAAATCAAAGAAGGCCCCCCTGAGTAATAAAAAAATGTTTTGCAAACCAACATGCTTATTCTCTTTACTTTTATGTTACATCTTTATTGTGTCTGTTTAGATGCTCTATTTAATATGTCTAGGCAGATATATCATACCACATCATATCATAGAACAGGAGCAGTTTTAAAGTCCTTTATTGAAGTCTTTGGGACAGGGAACTTGTCCTATATGTCTGTAAAGTATCACACAAAGGTATGGTGCCATATCAACAATATTAACGCAAGAGTTTAATTTAAAGAGTTTCAAGAGTTTTACAAAGCTCTGAGGTTCAAATACATTTACAGAAAAATGGGCTTCCCTGGCCAGATTTTAAAATTAACCTACTCCCTCTCAATCACTGGGCTGACCACTTCACAGATCACTTTTGAATTTAGTTTATTGTAATTAATTATTTTACTCTTATGTTACAATGACACAAGAGATATCCATCTGTCTGAGATCATTTGATTTAGATTTACATCATGGCAATTGTCTGGTCTCCTCCTTTCCAGCCTCCTGGAGTTTGTTGTCCTTGAACCCAGTGTGGCTCCAGGAGAATTCTGACTTGGCAGCACTGAAATGTACAATGCATGTAGAAATTCACCAGCGATTTATACAGGGATGACAAAATGGATCTCTCGACTCTAAGGCTCTGCCTGCATGTTTATAGCTGATATCTGCAGAACTGTTATGCTGGTTGGGAAACCTTGTCAAATTTGCTAGTTTCTGGGAGCTGATTACATTATCTGTGGAACTCTTGTAGTCTTCTGAGGTTGTCTTAAGCTGGCTGAAAAGGAAGTTTTAGCCATGCTGCTTTGATTCTTTTACTTTAACATTTTCATTCTAACATTTCCAAATGTGCTTTTTGAGTCTCCACACACAGAGAGCATCACATTTCCAAGTAAAATGTTCAGTGTCAAATGAATTTTCCATATGGGAATTTCAGCCACAAAAAACTGTCCTTAGAAACAAGAGTTACAGAGCTAAGGCTTTTGTGTGGATTTAAAATAATATTCTTTCCTACTGAAGTTTTGAGCAAGTGCTATTCTCCAAAGCTGTACAGTATCTATGAGCAGATTGTGCTGGGTTTATTCTCAGCTCTGATAACCAAAATCAGTGGACATGAGAGTTTTCTGATGGTGAAAGATTTGCATTTAGGTTTCATTACTATGGGGATTTGTGATAAGGTTGACTGTAAAAGGTGTCTGTCATACTGTCTAGCCCTAGGAACAAGGACAGCATGTCTGGAAAAGCAACAGAAAAAACTGTTTGTTAGCTCTGTACAAACAGAGCCTTTGTCACTTGTTCACAGCTCTTTCTACTATTTCACAAAGAAGTGATACATTAGTATTTCAAGTAGTGTTATCTTAATATGTTAAATGATCATATGTGAGCCTTTGCAGCACTCAGAGGACATATGCTGACACAGAAAAAAGGAGACAAGAAAGAATTTATTCACTGATAGCTGGTTGGTCTTTTTAGTTTCCTTGAGATTTGGCTCAGGATACTGTAAGAAAGAGTCAAAACACTGTCTATCAGAAAGAAAGAAGAGATGTTCCCATTCCAGTCCTAAGAGTCATTACAAAATTCAAGCTGGCCTAATGGACTTACCCTAGTTGTCAGAGTAGGGTTATGGAATGGAACACACATAGCATACTTTTCTCCCCGTGAACGTTTTAGTTCATCTGGATTTAGGGCCTGCAAACACAAATGCATGTATGTAACTTAATATTTGTGAGTAGCCCCACTGATTTCACAGCACTTGTGTGCATAAAGTTATGCAGAGATATAAAGGTTTTCAGAACTGGGATCAGAAAAGAAATAATTCACTAATATATAATTCTTGGTAAGATGATAGTGGAAGAAATAAAATAGATGGAACTCTTGCGCAGGTTAAGAGTATACCTCTCAGTCTTCTAAACACCAAGGGTGAAGTCATGGCCCAACTGGAGTCAAAGTGACAACTTCCATTGACTTCCAGAGAACCAGGATTTTACCCCAAATATGTATTGGAGACCTCCAAATTATACAGCACTGAATGTTTTGGCCAGGGGTACATATAACTACCTGGTTATACCCTTGAAAATGATAGACATTTAACTATTTCCTTACTAAAATAAATGTACACAACTGGTAAATTGTCCTTATCTAGTTATTATTTCTCTATGCTGAATACAGGACACTTGGTAAAATTACTCATATTCAAGTGAGTTCAACAGCAATCAATCAGAACTATGCAGCACAAATGTTCAATTAATATCAAGTTGACTGAGCCCTTGTTAAAAAGAAATATGGTGTAGTCGGAGTCTTTTTATCTTCTTATCTTTAAGGCTTTACATGGGGAGGGGTGACACACACACTCCCATACATGTCTTTTTCACGGGGCGGCGGGTGACTGACTGATCCGCCCCTCCCTGCCCAGCACTCTCCATCCTCCATCCCTGGCTGGGCCCCCAGGGATAGATCTTTTTCTCCTTTTACTTGGCACTGCATCTTCCCGAGGCAATGCATGGAGGGGCATCCACGATCTCATGCCCCCCCAGATTTCTGACAGGGTTCACACAGAGTGGCAGCAGTCTTTCAGCATTGTGTGGGAGGGAAGGGACAGGAGATGCTTCCAGTCACAGGGGAGGAAGGGAAGGGGAAGGGATGACCTGGCCCATGTCTTCATAGGGTTCATCTCTCTCCTGTGGAAAGCAGCTTGTCCATTCCTGCCCACACAGCATCAAAAGAAAGTGAACACATAATCCAGCCACTTCCTGTCCCCCAGTTACAGCGTGGACAAGAAGGGGTTAAGCCTTAAGACTGTATTGTGCACCAGGGTGCAGTGGACCTGACTTCAGGAGCTTCAGTGCACCCAGCCAGAAAGGTGGCTTAGCAGTGGAGGCGGCCTAGGGGACGGAGCAGCCCCATGCTTCCTGGGGGCAGGACCCAGGGTTGGGTGCGGTGGCGGGAGGGTGAAGAGGCTGCAAGCCCCTGCCTCGGGGGCAGCTGTGGAGCCTGCAGGATCAGGAAGTGAACAGGCTGGAAATTGTTTCCCCTGTCCCCACCACTCCAGAGCTTAGCTGAGTAGCAGAGAGGCTTCCCCATGCCAGCGCTGTGTGGGGCTTTGGATCATGCAGGGGTTGGCTCCTCCTGCCAAAGGTAGTGTGGGAAGGAAGGAGCCTGCCGGCCAAGCTGTTGGTGAGCTCAGCGCTCCCACCAGCAGCTGGTTCGTTGCACAACACTGGGAGTAGGATGTGCCCTGCCGGGAGGACTATGGAGGACAGCTGGGATGGTGGGGTATGAAGGCGCAAAACAGGGAGAGGACAGTGAGAGGGGGGAGCATGTGAAGGGCCGATGGGTGGGTAGCAGACGTAACATGAAACCGGCTGCTGCCTGGCACCTGCCAGCACCCATTGGTCACTGCAGCTCCCAACCAGTGCCGGCCAGAAATGGGACAGAAGGTGAGGCTCTGCTGGCAGAGAGCCAGCACGCAGCAAGTGCTGTGCTGATGAACCAGCTGGGCTAGCGGCCAGCACCATCTTCGCCCGGCCATCAGCCTTGCGCACCCACCCCCCATCGTTGACCCCACCACTTACCACTGATGGGTAGGTGGTTGGTGAGCAGGGATCTGGCCAGCAGCAGGATCTGCAAGTAATGAGAGGGGAGAGAGAGAAAATACAGGACAATTTGCCCATTTTAAAGAAAAAGTCATGGCATCTGCAGGAAGAATCAAAATATGGGACTGTCACTTTAAAAACTGGACATCTGGTCACCCTGTATGTTATTTTTGGTTTAAAATAAATAGTAATAAAAAAAAATCTTAAAAGCCTCTTCAGCCAAAATTTTCACAGCCTCCTGGGCCTCCATGTTATGTTACAATGATGAAGGATCAGCGAAAATAGCTTTCTTTTAACACTGAACAAGAAACACTGCCCAATCCTCTACCTATCACAGACAAACGGAAACATCTTGAAAGCTATTTTTTCTCACCCTTTGCTGCTTTTACGTGCTTCTTCATAATGCCATGGAGACCAACAGGCTGCTATACAATTGGCTAAGTGGCAAAAGCAGAACATGAAGGGGAGGAGCAGAGGAGCATTTGCAGTTCTCTCACTCAAATAAAGAGCACTCCACAAAATGAGGCTCATTTGAGAGGTCTTTTGAGATGCCTTCCTTTGACTGAGATGGCCTGGAGGCATCTCTCTCCAGAATCCATCAATGTCATTTTGAACTTGCACAGAGCAGTCACTTGAGAGCAATGGAAGGCTAATGTCAGTGCTTGGATGGGGGTACACTGTAGCCCACTTATAGAATCATAGAACTGGAAGGGACCTTGAGTGGTCATCTAGTCTAATCTCCTTCACTAAGGAAGGACTAAGTATTATCTAAACCAGGAATCGGCAACCTTTGGCATGCGGCCCACCTGGCCCCCTGGCGGGCCGAGCCAGTTTGTTTACCTGCTGCAAACTCAGGTTTGGCTGACTGCAGCTCCCATTGGCCGCGGTTCACTGCTTAGGGCCAATGGGAGCTATGGGAACTGGCGGCCAGCACATCTCTCAGCCCATGCCACATCTTGCAGCCCCCATTGGCCTGGAGCCATGCTGTATTAGGAGGAGAACATCACCAGACAGACATTTAAATTGTTTTATTTAACTTATTTAAAGTTATTTAAATAAAACTTATTTAAATAAAAAATGGATCTTTTTAAATAATTGATTTTTATGAACCCTGCCTTAATCAGTTTTGTTGCTCTTCTCTGGACTTTCTCCAATTTTTCCACATCTTTCCTGAAATGTGGTGCCCGGAACTGGACACACTACTTCAGTTCAGGTCTAATCAGCGTGGAGTAGAAGGGAAGAATTACTTCTCATGTCTTGCTTACAATACTCCTGCTAATACATCCCAGAATTATATTTGCATTTTTTGCAAAGCATTACACTATTGACTCATATTTAGCTTGTGCTCTGCTATGACCACCAGATTCCTTTTCGCAGTATTCCTTCCTAGGCAGTCATTTTCCATTTTGTATGTGTGCAACTCTTCCTAGGTGGAGTACTTTGCATTTGTCCTTATTGAATTTCATCCTATTTACTTCAGACCATTTCTCCAGTTTGTCCAGATCATTTTGAATTTTAATCCTATCCTCCAAAGCACTTGCGACCCCTCTCAGGTTGGTATCATCTGAAAACTTTATAAGTGTACTCTCTATGCCATTATCTAAATCATTGTTGAAGATATGGGTAGAACTGGACCCAGAACGTATTCCTGTGGGACCTCACTCGTTATGCCCTTCCAGCATCACTGTGAACCACTGATAACTACTCTCCGGGAACAATTTTCGAACCAGTTATGAACCCACCTTATAATAGCTCCATCTAGGTTGTATTTCCTTAGTTTGTTTGAGAAGGTCATGTGAGACAGTGTCAAAAGCGTTACTACAGTCACATCTACTGCTTCCCCCGCCCATCCACAAGGCTTGTTACCATGTCAAAGAAAGCTGTCAGGCTGGTTTGGCATGATTTGTTCTTGACAAATTCATGCTGACTGTTATTTATCACCTTATTATCTTCTAGGTGTTTGCAAATTGATTGCTTAATTATTTATTCCGTTATCTTTCTGGATACAGAAGTTAAGCTGACTGGTCTCTAATTCCCCAGGTTGTCCTTATTTCCCTTTTTATGGATGGTCACTATATTTTCCCTTTTCCAATCTTGTGAAATGTCTCCTGTCTTCCATGATTTTTCAAAGATAATTGCTAAGGGCTCAGATATCTCCTCAGTCAGCTCCTTGAGCATTCTATGGTGCATTTTGTCAGAGCCAGGTGATTTGAAGACATCTAACTTGTCTAAGTAATTTTTGACTTGTTCTTTAGCCTCTGATCTCCCTCCTACCATTCCTTAGAATCACGAACTCTACCATTTCGTGATCACTTTCACCCAACTTGCCTTCCACTTTCAAATTCCCAACCAGTTCCTCCCTATTTGTCAAAATCAAATCTAGAATAGTCTCCCCTCTAGTAGCTTTCTCCACCTTCTGAAATAAAATGTGGATGTCTGGCCTGGAAGGGGAACATGCTGTCATTTCCTCCTCCAGATCACATACTGAAATGTGCCACATTCATTGGGGAAATAAAGGCCTTGACACCCAAACTCAAATATTCACGTTGAGCAACCCCTAAAAGGGCTTTTCTACCCCATTTACTACTGTGTAAGCCTATAACCTCATTCACTCTTCACGCTTCTGTCAGGGGACTGCCAAAGTACCACCTGTACAAGCTCAATTAATCTATTCCCCACAATCACTCTTCTCCTGTGGAAGCAAATGGAATTATTTAGTAAAAATGTGTTCTTATTCCAATTTCATCTAGTTGATTCTTAGAAAAATCTATATGACAAGTTCACACCATTAAAAACTGGATTTTTTTTTTTACAACATGGAGTATGATTGCTCTAATGCAGTCTTTTAAATTAAAATTGTTCTCTGAGGATGTATCATTGCCTAATACTATATATTTTCAGTGCTGGTAAAAGCACCTAGTGTAATGTAAAGTAGTGTGAGAGTGTTAAATGCAGACTTGGTTAGTGGTCTCATATTTAGAAGCATGCCAAGCTATTACCCAGAGACTTTGCTGCAGAACAATCAGATTTAGTGCACGATGAAAAATCTTTCACTGCAACATGGCTCTCCTTAAAAGTCTCAGATACCAGCTATCTACAGCAAATGTTAGAAGGAGTTAGATTTTTTTCACTTTCGTTTGCCAGTGAGTTGGAGGAATACTTTGAAACTGGACCCTTATGGCTTATTTTTATATTTTATCACCAAATTAGACTGTCTCAAGGCCAGCTCTATTGAATTACTGAAACTGCTACTTTCTTTATAAATGAATAAAATTGCTTTATAAGTCCCCTAACACAAAATTGTTACATAGGAAACAGATTTGGAAGCAATTTAAATGAAAAGATTTGTATTCTTATACCTTTCCCTGGAAAAGGAAAAGAGAGAGTCCTTAAAGTGATTGACTAACTAGCATTAGGCCTGTTTGTGTAGAACCACCACTAATAGTCAATGGAGCTTGGAAAGATAATAGTTGGAGAAAAAATAAAAAAGCTATTAATGAAGAACTTTCACTCATCAGTTCATCAATTAAAAACATATTATATAAGGAACTGGGAAAAGAGTACAATAGCACTCTTTTTCCTAAGTGATGACATAAAAGCAATGTAACCATATCACAACACAGTCAATTCATGATAGTCAGATATACACTTCAAATAAGGAACAATGAAATATAATTTAAAATTGTTTTTTAAAGACCGTGGTGCACACAGAATAAAACTTTTTCAAACAATAAATAGAGGGATGTGGTGGAAAAAGAATAATCTCCAAAATCTTTGTCACTCTGTTCTCTGTCTTAAGGGTATGAAGATTTATAATGGTTCTCAATAAACTTGTAGATGAGAGCAATAACTCAAGCACTGAGTTGCTGATCTGGTATCCTTCCAGAAGCCAGCTAGTTCCATTACCTGAACTTTCTTTATTTTACTATAACAATTAACAATAATGTAACATATGTAGTATCTTTTATATATGGACCTCAGTTCACCAGTCTTGGGCAACCAGGACCCCACAGGCCACATGCAGCCCATCAGGAAAATCTAATTGTGGGCCGTGAGACATTTTGACCACCCACAGGGCCCACCCCCCAGCTCCCAGTGGCTGTGGCCTGCCGCTTTTTCACAGTTCCCATTGCCCATCACTGCAATACATTGCAAATACTAGTGATTTCAGCCTTGCAAACACCCTCATGACCTAAGTTTGTATTACTTTAATTTTAAAGCTGAGAAAACGGAGATACAGACAAGTAAATTATTTGCCCAAGGTCACACAGAAAACCTGTGGCAAATCCAGTGATAATACTCAAATCTCTTGGCTCTCAGTTCTGTGCCTTAATCACAAGACTGTCTTTCTCCCATGGTACAGATTCATGACCCTATTACTAAATCCAAGAAACATGACTGTGTGTTTGACAATAGGAATTTTTAAAAAATGAGGTTCAGATACATTTGAGAGTTTAATTTAGAACAGCTTTATTGATACAACCAAGTATTACAATTTATTACTACATTGTTTTGACATAAATTTTGGCAATTTATTACTTCATTGTTTTGACATTGCAGATCTGGCTTTAAGGATAAACAGCTGGATGATAACTGGGAGAATGGCAGCAGACAAAATCCTGTTGAGTTAATAGAAAGACAGCATAAACAGAATGGTTTGCCTACTTGTCTCAGATGATGTGACTGAAAAGGTCACATTTTGATCAATGACTGTTAGCCGGGATGTGCAAGGATGGTATCCGAAGCTTCTGTTTGCCAGAAGCTGGGAATGGGTGACAGGGATGGATCACTTGGTGGTTACCTGTTCTTTTTATTCCCTCTGAAGCACTTGGCTTTGGCCACTGAGGGAAGACAATATACTCAGATAGATGGACCTGTAGTCTAATGCAGTGTGGCCATTCTTATATTCTATCAGAAGGTACTTGTCTGAGGAAATTTAGAAGTTTTTTCTGGACTGTACTAGTAAAGCAGATGCTTCTTCAAAATGCTTATATAGCACAATATAATTTTCTTAAAACATCTGATCAGTGACATTTCACACATCAAAGACACTTGTTTCCCAAATAAAAATGAATTGTCATGAAGTTTTGCTTGGATTGTATCAAAAACAAGTACAAAATAATATCTAATTTTCAGAGGCAGAGAGAACCAGCAACTCCTATTGACTTTAATTAGAGTTGTGGCTGTTCCCAAGAAGTGTCTAATTTGTTTACAGCATTTAGTGCCCCCAGTATTTTTCCTCTGTATTAATGCACGCTCTCACTTCTGCTTACTTATATGCCCCTGCCTCACCAATTAATACCTCATAAAAGGCAGATACTTGCAATCATTTTATTTCTCCCCACTGCACTGACTCCAGGAGCCCTCTATGTTGCTTTGAACATTGTTTTGTGAAGGGCAGAATAAAATAGTAAGGCTTTGTAAGTTACCACCTGAGTCAGAGCTATATTTGCTGCATGATTTTTCTTCAGTATATTGGACCATAAAGTCTTCTTTTAAAAAGGGATTGTAATTACTCCTTGAGTACATGATGAGAATGATCCTTAAAAGTGTAACCAAACAGGTTTTTCTAAGAGATTTGTTGGTTGATATAACCAAAATTACTTTATGTGAACATCTGATTTGTAAAATGAATGATAAAACTACAAACCTCAAATCTAAACACTTCCTAAAATGCACATATGCATGTGTGCTTTTTCTGAGTCCAGGAATTGATCCAGATCCAAATTTTACAGTTTTGGCCCATCTTGGATTTTAAATAGTTTCAGTTTTTTAAGACAGGTTCTAAAGACAATAGTCATTTTTTTACTAAGTGGATTTTTATTGCAGAAGTTGATGTGAGCTAAGGTCAATTGGTACTTTTTGCAAAATGATTATTAGAAATAGCTATTTAAGCATGAAAAATTCACCTCTTAATGTTATGTCCTAGGTTCCTGAAATCTCCTTATAATAGAACCTGATGACTCAGTAATGAAGTACATGTTATAAACTTTATTGATCACATCTTCGCTTTGTGGGCATCTACTTAATACCAATTAGATTCCCCCAGATCCAATCTATGCACTAGATTCAGTGTAGAACATGGGAAGGACTGCCTGAAGGAATCTCTTCTTTGGCTTTTCCATAGTTCTGATCAGACATCTAGGGGAACATTAGTTATTATTTTTCATAATAATTTTAATAAATTTCTTTTATGTGAATTCAGGGGAAGTGTCTTTGATTTCCCAGAGTCTTTGTATTTCCAAGTATCTGCTTTTAAAAATGTTTGCCACCATAAAGAAAACATACTTTGGTATTCTACACTAATAGTGCTGCACAAACTTGTTTTAATATTATTGTAAATTGTAATATTTTAGAGTAATTACTAAAGAACTCTAGTGTTTTTTATCAGCGTTTCCTCACAATTAACCTGACATGCCACTTTGCAGGCACCATTAAAATGATGGCAATTGTAGCATTAAGAAACACAGAGTGGCTGTGTAATAAGGTAACTGGTCTTTTATAGTTCAGCTGTTCCTAGATTAAAACTGGCAGCCCTAAGACTGTTTGTGGAAACAGCTATAACTGCTCTGCTGATGTGAAGGTGGGGAGTGAGGTAGTGATTTATTTTTTTAAAAAAATGGGGGGGTGTGGAGAGGGGAATCTACCACATTTGAGAGAGACATTTCTATCCTTTGAAGGATTGTGTAAAAATGACATCAAACATTAGTCATTTGCATTTGTATTGAACAAATTAATTAATATAAAGCATGTTCATTAAATACCTGATTAGTCAACTCTTCAATAAACTATTAACACTGACCTGATGCATAGTTAACATCAGAACGTTTAACACCCTGTAGCTGTGATGGCGAATCTAAACAGTGCAGGGCTGCTGTGCTATCATTAATTCATAACCAGAATTAGGCTGTTGCCTGAATAATTAAACGGTATATCAGTTTAATGTGAGTGGTTTTGAGAGCTATATTTTTAAGGGCTGTTTGCTGCCAGTTACTAATGACCTTCTAAGCCTGGAAATCGCCTGAAAGTCCATTAGACATACCAATAAGAGTTTAATTTAAGAGTCTCAAGCAGTACGTATATGACAAAAATTCAAAGGTGGAATTGTTTGTTTTATTGAAATAAATGACTTAGAAAATTATATCAAGTTTGATGACTGAAAACATTGCATGTATGATACTGGTTGATTGGGAAAGACTATCAATCAAATATAAATCCATCACACCCTCTGTGCATATGAACACAGCAACTGAAACAAGCCTCTTTACCTGAAAAAGCATAGCATGGAAAGAATATCCATAGGAATTTAAGGCCAAATCCTGATCAGCTGTGGCTTATGCACAGCTCAAAAGGGAAGAAATAAAATATATTGATGCCCCCATAATCCTAGGATTGTCCAGGAGCTGGTTCAATCTGCAGCACAGCTTAGAGCAGCCTTAAGCTAACAGTCTCCAAGACATCGTTTTGGTAGCTGCTGATCACTGAGGACAGTGGTGCTCCAGCAAGGCCTCCAACAGCTACGAAAAGTTGAATCACCAGGTAATCTGTTAAACTGGATTTAAAGCTACTTACTGTGACCACAGCTGGGCAAATCAGCCTTAACAGGCACCAGGGATGTTTTTGCTCTTCAATTTATGCAGGTTTTTGGCTCTATGGAGGGCTGAATTACAGCACTGTACATTGAGTAGAAGAGTTTAAAATATCAGCCCTAATTAATAAGCTGTTGTATAGTTTTGATAGGGATTTTTTTAAAAAATAAAAACAGCCTCTAGAATGTTGTTCCATGATCTGGGTCTACTTCTGCTTTTGATATAATATTAATGTTATGCTTATAAGGCAGATTTTTTTGGTGGGTAAGAAGGGGGATGCTTTACTTTTCCGTTAAGACATTTCCAGCATCTACAATCAACAATCAGGGAACACTTTGCCTTTTGGGACCTGACTCTCCCTTGCTCCCGGATTCAGCCAGTTACTAACTTGGTTTGTAAAACTTGGTTTTATTGTCTCTCTCCTTTTTCATTGCAAAGTCAGCCTTACTCAGAGAGACTTATGCAGAAAGGTGAATTTAATAGTGTGCCTTGAAGATTTTCAGTAAGGGGTCCCAGGAAATTGAGAATAAAGTACCGGTTTCCATTTTTGTTCTGAGCAACTTAATTAATATTATTACTTACTGTTTGTATTATCTTAACAACTCAATTTTCTCGCAACATACTCTTCTAGGGCTTTGTGCCTTTCTCTTTATTTAGAGTTTGGTACATTCTGCTCCTTTCATCTTGCAAGAGCCATGCAGTTGATCTCACCATGACAGGAAAAGGAGCTGGAGCAGGAGCATGGATGAATTAGCTCCTTCTCTCTCTCTAGAATCAGACTACAGTGGTTGGCTTATGAGAGCAATATCATCTTCTAACACAATTCTCTCCCTTTTTCCAACTGAAACCTTTTAGGAATTAATGCTTGAAAGCAGTAGCATAGCTGGGGGGAAGGGAGGTCGGGGGAGCAGCTGTTCCCCCTTAGCCCAGAAGAAGCGGTGGCATGGGTATGGCTGCTGAAATGCTGCCAACAGAAGAAGCATCTCTTTCAACGGCATTTTGGTGGCCATACCCATGCGCTGTTTTTTTGGTGCTCGCTCCTCCTCACATTAAAACCTGGCTACGCCACTGCTTGACAGTTATTCTTCCATTTAAGAGGGAAGGCTCTTTGAATTGATTTTTATCTGACTGCTTTTGGAAGGATTGCAAGAAAAATGCCATTTGAATGCAGGTCACTTTATATTCTTGTTGAATAGGTTTTATCCTTTTTGACAGATTTGGTGCAGAACATACAATATCAGTCTGCTTCACAGAAGAAGTAGCGTTTTCCTATCCAACGTCTGGACATAAAACAAGTAACATTAAATTTGGTCCATTCAAGGACTGTAGACTCTAACATATCAGAAGCTGAAAGGGAAGGAAGTACAACTGGATGATACATACTCTAAAAAATACCCTACCTGTTCCACTTCCTCCTGATCAGGCAGTGCTGCAGTTTGTAAGTGGAAAGAATGGCCTACATGAAGAGAATATTACTAATTATTAAAATTGCCCTTGTTATCCTGAAGCAGAAAATCAAAATCTCTGTAGAAGGGTCCAATGCCTTTTCCTCACTGCTAATAGCCCTAAAAAATGACATTTTAGGATGGAGCTTCTGTAAACAATATTGCAAGGAAGGCTGCCTACATGGAACACCTGAGAGAAGATGGAGACAGTTTCCAAAAACAAAAACTTTCATATATTTAAAATGCAGGTTCTCAATTCTTTTGAGAGTGAGAGCAACATCTTAATATGGAACTTGTCTGGCAGACCACTTCCCTTCTCATTCCTGATTGTACAATCCACCTCTCCTCCCATTTGCAGTCCCATGACATTCTGCTGGAAGCTACAGCAACTGCTTACATGGAAAAATAATAATACTGTAGCCCAAAGCTTATGCATTTTTGGCTGTTTTTACATAGATAAATGTTTTTGTTCTATTGAAAATTTCTAGTCATATTGTATACTTTAACTTTTCTTTTCATCTCCCCTGGTGCCTGCTCTTATTCATTTCCTCTTCCCCTGGCTTCACTGCTGCTTTGTTTCCTCTTCCCCTCTCCTTTAGATGCGCTGCCTAGCCCCTGGATCCTCTTTTTTCCCAGGTGCCTTGTTCTTTGCTGCCTTGAACATTCCTTTCTTACTGCTTGTGCTTGTGTCTACTCCTCATATGTTGCTGCATCAGGAGTCCCTAAGAGTAGAGTCAGCAAGCATGGCTTTTCTTCCTTGTTTCCAGATGCTTTTACAGGCTCTTTAATGGCTTGAAAATATGTCTTGAAACAATGAGGAGAACTAGTATCAGGTCATAGAGTCACAGGGTATGCTACACTGTGATTAAAAAAAACCAGCCCTTGGGACTGAGTCTTGATGTCAGGCTCTCAGGGCTGGGGCTGTGGGGCTAAAAATAGCAGTGTAGCTGTTTGGGCTGGAGCTCAGGCACTGAGACGTCCTCCTGGGGTGTTAGTGCCCAAGCGCCTGCCTGAGCCTGAACATCTACATTGCTATTTTATACCTCTGCAGCCCGAGGCCCCTGAGCCTGTGTCAGCTGACCTGCGCTCCAAGAGTCAGTGCCATGTTTTTTCTATTGGTGTATAAACATACCCATAGAGTTAAGGCCAGAAGGGTTCACCAGATCACGTAGTCTGACCACCTATATATGACAGGCCTCCAACACCACCTAGCTCTCACACCCTAAGGATTACAATCCACAGAAGACTAAACTATTATGTACCACAGTCAAAGGAGGGGCTGAGGTGCACCACTGCCCGAGGCCCCAGCAATGGCAGGGAAATGATTGAAAGAGAGAGAGACCCAGATAATCCTAGCAAGTGACCCGCAGGCTGCAGAGGATGGCAGTGACTGTGAGGGACTTTTACCTATCTGACCTGGGGGAAAATTCCTTCCTGACCTCACATATAAATAAAAATATTGAATAATATTGGTTTCTAGATGGCTTCTTGAGGAACTCTGCTAGTCACCTCCCTCCAGTTTGATAATTCATCTTTCAGTGCAACCCATTGCTTTCTCCTCTTTAGCTATTTATTTATCCACCTTACAGTGTTTCCACTGATCTCTACCTTCTCTCATTTAATGTTTCAAATGCTTTACTGAAGTCCAAGAATATTAGATATCCTTCACTTCCTTTATCTAATAAATCAGTTATTTTCTCAAAGAAGAAATCAGTTTAGTCTGGCGTAATCTACTTTTGTTAAACCCATGTTGCATGTGACCAATAAATTCTCCATAGACCTCTACCAAGTGTTTCATTGATCACCTGGAATACACAGAGCACAGTGTAGAACCACTGGACTAAAGAACTATATTGTAGCTTTACAGAGACGTATTAGGAATGACAAACATTTTCAAGGAGCCTCCTTGAAAATGTCAATTGCACAGGAACAGAAAGTAAAGTGAAATATTAATGCATGTGATGGTAAACATTTTGCCCACCCCAGCCTCTGCACCTCAGTTCCTGACACAATAGTTTTCTGGGTGAGTCAGATACTTTATACCACCATTATAGTTTTTTTTATGGTTGTTTATTTTTTTTCTCCTAGGGAATACACTAGAAAATTAAAATATGCCTTGTGTTAGTCACTTCATTATTGTGCCTCTCAACCCGGTGAACTCAATACAGCCTTAAACTTCTGATTACATTCTTATATTTCTGACATTATTGACAGCCTCCTTAAGGAAATAAATGTTACCCTCATCAGAATATTGTTAAGGGTTTATGTATTTGCTGTTGGTGAGAACAGAAAGCCAACAGCTTGAATTTCAAATGTTAGACTAGCCCTTCAAAGGGTGTTAATACCCTAAACCCTTTTAATCTGAGCAGGTGACTAAGGCTTAACCAGGTAATATTAAGTACAACATATATGTTAAAAATTTCTCTTGCTTCCCGCTCCCCCCACCAGTGAACTACACTGTTCCTAAGGTCTGGCTGTCTTAGGCTTGGCCTATACTTAAAAATTGGATTGACCTAGCTATGTCTCCCAGAGCTTTGAAAAATATTGTGCCCTGAATGCTGTAGTTAGGTTGACCTAACTCCCAAAGTAGATGCGGCTAGGTTGGTAGGAGAATTCTTTAGTCTATCAAGCTACTGCCTCTTGGAGAGGTGGAAAAACCCGTTTCATCAGTGTAGGAAGCATCCAAACTATGACATGACAGCGGCTGTAGAGTAGAAACAATTAAAGAAACAATTTAGCTCTTAGCTGGGTCTGAACCAATGCCCTAGCAAATTGCCAGGGGGCACTGACCTGTTGGAACATCGATATTTTTGATGGGTTGTAAAACTAAATTACCTATTGGTAATTAAAATACCAGAGCAATTTTTGCAGCAGTAGGGATGTCAGAGGTAATACCCTGACAAAGTTTATGGATCTTAGAGACAAAATAGCCCTATTATATTGTGTCATCTCATCTCCCCGACTAACAGGATTATTCCCTTTATTATATTTTCAAATCGTTAGTCAGGTCCAATTATAGATGTCCTGGGGGATGAGATTTGCTGTACTTCCTCTGGGATGCTATTCCACAGCCGATATATCTCATTGTCAAGAACATTTTCCCAAATATTCAAATGTAATTTTCCCCACTTTAAGTTCCAGTTACTCTTAGCTATAGCATCATGCATGACACTCGAGTAAATAATTCCTCTCCCTCCTTAATGTTAATAGTCTGAATACATTTTTAGAACTTAATCTTTTCTCCTTATCCTCTCCTTGGTCTATTCTTAGCCATGCTATATGCATTTAACTATTATATTCTTTTCTCATAAGTCAATCATTCTTGTCCTTAATCAAAGTTTTTGCTCTTCTCTGATTTATCTCCAATTCTTTGTAATGGGGCATGTAGAATTCAATGTGGTTACACCAGAGTAATCTAAACAGTAAATATTACCTTCCTGCTATACTGTGATGCTTCTGTGTATTCAGACCAAACTGCCTTGGCCTCTCTATTCCCTTACTGCATTGCAAAGTCATGTCTAATTTACTGACCACTCAACTCCTGGCTTTTTCTCAGTGTCACTCTTTTGTAGATTTCTTCCACCAAGTGAATATCTATGTTTCAGATTAATTTCCCTTGAAAATATTTCCTTGGAATTTTCTAATGAGACAATTCAATTAAAGTGGGCTATTATCAACAGGAGGAAAAATCACTTTTTAAGTGGTAATCAGGGTAGCCTATTTCAAACAGTTAAAATTTCAGTTCTGTTTCCACTGACCAGTGCTTAAAACAAGGGAGTTTGGTATCCCCATGAAAACTGGGATTTAGAAAGGAGACATTGGCACCGACTCCATGAGTGCTCTGGGGCTGAAGCACCGATGGAGAAAAATTGGCACAGGGAACTCCCTGCACCCCCACCCCCAGCTCACCTCTGTTTTGCCACCTCCCCTGAGGGCACCACCGCGTCCTGCTTCTCCCCACTTCATCCCAGAGCTTGCAGCACGAAATAGCTGTTTCATACAGCTGGGAGGGAGAAACAAGGGGGATAGCTCAGTGGTTTGAGTATTGGCCTGCTTAAACCTGGGGTTTTGAGCTCAATCCTTGAGGCAGCCATTTAGGGCTCTGGGTCAAAAAATCCATCAGGGATGGTCCTTGGTCCTGCTAGTGGAGGAAGGGGACTGGGCTCAAACTTTCAAGATCCTTTCAGTTCTATGAGATAGGTATATCTCCATATTAAATTAAATTTGGGGAAGGGGTCCAATAGAGGCAGGGAAGGGGTTGGAATGGTGGGGGACATGAGTACCCACCAGTGCTGGGAGAAGTTGGCCCCTATGAAAGGAGATGCCAACAGATGGATTCTTAATTAGTGCTACAAATGTCAAGCTATAATGGGGTTATGTCCTCAACTGATATAACAAGACTCAATTCCATAGAAGTCAATAGACCTAGGATAATTTACATCTGATGGGGGTCTGCTCTAGTATTTTGGGAACATTTTGTAAAGGACGGCTTTCTTTTGGAGGAAAGAAAACTGACCAAAACTGGTGCACTGAAAACTTCTGAGGGGTTTTCACAGTCATTCGGGTAGCTTTTTACTCATGTACCGTTTCACAGATGTCATTTAGGTAAACATACATAGGGCTGAGTTACCCTCCGGGGGGATGGGAGGTGGTGGGGTTTCGACCTAAGATACACAACTTCAGCTACGCAAATAGCATAGCTGAAGTCGCAGTATCTTAGGTCGACTTACCTGACTGTCCCCACGGCAGCGAGTTGGCCGCAGCTGCTCCCCTGCAGACTCCACTTATTCCTCTTGCTGAGGTGAAGTACAGGAGTCGATTTGGGGATCGATTTATCGCATCTAGAAGAGAAGTGATAAATCGATCCCCAATACATTGAGCGCTACGCGCCGATCCAGGTAGCTGCTAAATAACTTCTGCTGTGTGGTTTCTTTCTTGTGGATCTTTTCAGAGCACCTTGGGTGAAAATATTGGGACATATTAGTTTGCCGTTGCTGAAGTGTTTAATTGAATTTTTCACTGACCTAATGAGAAAAGACTCATGTATTAAACTTTCCAAGACCTTGATCAGTGAGAACTAGCAGTCAGGGGAGTGTGCGGAGGAATCTAGAATTGTTTGTTCTTGCTCAGTGTTCTGTTCTTTCTGTCCCTGATGGATGAAGCCCAATCTGTAATCAGAAAGGTCAACTGTATGTTATTCATTAGCTGTATTTGGCACATCAGGAAACCAAAAGTTTAGAAACATCTCATACTTTATGGCATTAAATAATATTCCTTTCCATCAAACACTTATGTTTGAAAATCACAAAATATTCTTGGTATGTATTTATAGTTGAGATTTTATATATATGCTATTGTGCAACACCTGCTATCCTGCCTACATAATGCAACAAACATACCCCCCACTTTGAGTTACATGAATGAGGTAGAGACAGTAATATTTGGCCTTTCATCAATTTTTGTCCACTGATATATCTCCTGTATTAATCCAAAGGGCTTTACATTTTGTTAATTTTTATTCACTTTTTGGGGTGTACAGTGGATAAGCCATTAAACAACTTGGGGGGTGGAGTTGATTTGTTTCATACAATACTGGTGCTGATCAGTATCACTACTGGGAGTCTCAGTAGAGAGGCCAAAACTTGAATGGACCTGGAATTTGAACTACTCTTTGACTACTAGTGGTGGTGTCTCCAAAACAAGGCTAAGCCAATAGTTGGTGGTCAGTGCAGGCACTGCGGTACTCCAGTACTGACCATTCTGTACCTACTCTAGGGATAGCAGGATAATTCACTTCCCAGGAAGAACCACTCACTAGTACTAGTATTACATTCACTTAACCCACCCCTTCTCCCAAGAAATCAAGACAAAAAAAAATTCAACCTGAATCTGTATGTATATGTATGTTATGTTTGTGTAGTCTTTCAAGGTGAAACTCTTGATTCTTTTGAGGGCAGCATTTGCTAATACAACATTCCACTTGAAAGTTCCTGTGTGATTTAAAATTCCTCTTCTATACTTTGTAATCAAATTCATTTCTATTAAGTATACAGGGCAGTTCTTCATGCAATAGTGCCACATTTTAGTGGAAAGAACATGGATGGCAGTAGACTAACAGTACTACTTGAGTTGGCTGTAGCAAACATGCACTGGTCACAGGCAGCAAGTTAAACATCTTCAATCTTATAGAATAAGGTGAAAAGATCATCCATTTTCCTGAAGTCTCCTTTTTCTGGGCTAACCAAAAAAACCTTCCCAACTGTAAATCTGCTAATTTTCTGCTGATGTTGGATTTTTTAGATATTTAAATATTTATGTGCTTGGCAAGTGCATTAGGGGCTCAAGTGATAACCATCTATATATGTTTTAGATTTATCTCAAACATTAAAGTTAGACTGATGGTCTTTTGGGTATTGGGGATTGACCATATATACATTATTAATTCAGACTGTTACATGTCATTAAGTCCCAGACCCATTTTCATTTTACTTCCTCATGCGCTGCAGGGAGCTAGACTAGGTATGTATTGACCTTTGCAAAGTATATCACAGATCAATATGATAAGCTTCAAGGAAAATTGCCCATGCAGGGGATGTTCACAAACCTACAAGAGAAAATACCTTTCATGAACTAAGAGGTTAGTTTTATAATTCCAATGGCATATTGAGTCCTCTTACTATGCTTTGGAGGCCAGTTACTGATCAAGCAATGGTTCTTCATTTACCAAATACTCCCCTTCTCTTACTCTTTATGCTAACCCATTGGGAACTTTGAATCTGGAAATGCTTGCTTCTAGAAATCACTCCATGACTCTTTTTTTTAATCTCCCGTCAGTTTATCACACCAGTCTGTTTGCCTATTACATACATTACAAAATTGCTACCTACAAAGATTGAGGTCGGGCGAAAGCCACATGACTTTCTGACCCTTTTAGTGGTTAATGTAACATCATTTAGCAGCAAGTTTAGTACAGTGCTATCTATAATAAGAGGAAATAAACCAAACAGTTGCACCTTAGTTTTAACAATATCCACATAAAAACATAAACCTAATTTAAATAGAGAGCTTGATTCTCCACTGGACTTAAGCTCTGCTCAGTTGAAGTGGAGTGGGGGGATCAAGTCATGGCTTCTTGACTCTCAGCTGACTGATCACAGTGCAAGTTTCAGCTGTAGGGGGCCAGCTGTAATATCTCTGAGGCACCTTGTGCCAATGGGGAATTGGTCAAAGCGGAACCACTCCCTACCACTTCCTTCCCCCTCTTTATGTGGAAGGAAGGTTTCCAGCTTGGGAGGTAGCTTTACATCAACAGAGATTCCCCCTACACAGGGGAAATTTTTCAGAGCTTCAGGTCTATTTTGGACTGCTATACAGTGGGAAGGATCTTGGCAGGCCGGGGAATCCAGCCCACAATGACCCAAATATTCAAGCACTTTTCCATCTCCAGTGTCCTTTAGAAAATAGTTGCCCACTTGACTATCCTAAAGTATGTATGTTTGAGCCTCATGTATTACTCACAGTTTGGAGAGATGGATGCTGAAAGGAAGGCCAGCTTTAATGACAAGTTTGCATGGCTGGATTGAGTAGAAGAAGTATTAAAAAAAAAAAATTCCCCCTTCAGTTCAATTTTTTTTTCATGTTACTAGTAATTATCTTATATTTATATAGCAGTAACTTATATCTCAGAGGATAACAAAGTGCTATAAAAGCTACTTCCACCACTAAGAAGCACTTATCTCTGGCACGACAGTAGCAACTATTTAGAAAATAGCAACATCAGCATTCTGTTCCTGCTGCTAAATGAAATACAGGGGATGAACCTGCTCTCATTGAAATCAATGGGAGTGAGATTGGCTATTGACTTCTGGGGGAGTAGGACTGGATGCAGATAGCAACCACGGAAACTGAGCCAACCCTGACAAAGAGCTCTGTGTAGCTCCAAAGTTTGTCTCTCTCTCCAAAAAAAGTTGGTCCAATAAACGATATTATCTCACCCACCTTGTCTCTGTAATGTCCTTGTTCTGACATGGCTACAACAACACTCAACATTCAACAATGGAAGATGTTGAATTTTGCCATATGAAATGGATACTCTACAACAAGAAGTAAAAGGAAGCAAAACTTAACAGTGACATTTCCCCAGAGATGAAGAAGAGCTCTGTGTAGCTCAAAAGCTTTTCTCTCACTACCAGAAGTTGGTCCAATAAAAGATATTACCACATCCACCTTGTCTCCCTAATATGCTCTGACAGACTACAACAATACAGCATTTCCATGATACTAGTTATTCTAGGTATGTGGATATTCTTTCCACTCAGAGGACTGCCATGACAGACAAGATGGAAAAATTAGCTATCAAGGCAAGAGCAGAAGAGCACAATGCCACAAGAATAGATATTTATTCAGAAGGACGAGAGGACTTGAGAAGTGGATTCATGGCACCAGGAGAGCAGAAAAGCAGTCGTATTGCGTCGTTTGCTGAAAGCAGTATGGTGCCTGCATGGAAAAAAGGCGTGAAATGACTGTCTGCCATTGCTTTCACGGAGGGAGGGATGGCTGATGAGATGTGCTCATGAAAACCCATGAGAATGTTTGTTTTTGCCCCAGCGTGCACTGGTAGCTAAACCCAGAATTCCAATGAGCAGCAGAGACTGTGGGATAAGTACTCAGTGCACTGCTCTGAGAGTTGATGCTCGCCTTGGTACTGTGAACGCCAACTTAGTGCATTTAGTGGGGGGACACACAATCAAATGTATGCAATCTGTTCAGAAAAATCGACTTCTGTAAGTTTGACCTAATTTTGTAGTGTAGACATAGCCTAAGACTGAACCCTCTGTTCACATCTCACAATTAGTTTGGTTAGTTTCCCATAGCACCATTGTTTCAGTGACAGCTTTCCCAGGCTGTCTCTATTAAATATTTTTGCAAAAAGAGTTCTAACTTTCCTCACCAGAGAGTGTTCTTGTGTGTTAAAGATCATTCTGCCTGTAGAATCTCTTTACAAGAATCCCTTGTGAGACAAAGGTATTGAGGGAATAATGCAGGAATTTTTTTTCTTATGCTTCAGCATCAGTCTTCCTTCAGCAACAGCTAATGGCTTCATTATTGATGATGCTCAGCTGAAAACTGTACAAGAAATCACCTTTGTGGTGGGGGATAAAGATTTTTTATTTCTTTATTCAGAAGAGAGGTAAATGACATGCTGTCTGTGTGACTTTAACTGCAGAACTTTTAGACTGGACGCTAGGAAATCTTTCCTAACACAGAGAGCTATTATCCTGTACTCTTCAAAGGGAAGGTGATGTCAGCCTCATTGCTTTAGTAATGACACCACAATTGGGCAAACTACTTGAGAATATTAGCACTGCCAAGGGAGTGAACTATTTGACCTACCAGGTCATTTGCAACTCTTATCTCTAAATTTCTAAGTCTGTATAATTTTGCGAGTATAAGCTAAACTGTAGACTATTCTGAGAGGTTAAACAGTTCATTGGCCTGGACACCATAAGCTGTAACAGTTCCTTCCAAGCAGCTACAGCCTATTGTGTCATAGCTAAATGGCACTCTTATTACATGAATAATATTTCAGTTAAAGATCATATAAATCATGTTTATAAAAGTCCCTAAATACCTATTTACGTAACATTCTGTGACGGCTCCAAGAGAGCCTCCTTCTGAGCCGTTACACTCAATTGAGCTCTTAACCGGGTTAGCGAGAAGTCAATAATCTGAGAATTAAACTGCTCCCAATTAGGCTGTAAAAGCCCTATATTAATGAGAGTCACAGCCAAGTTAGAAACAGAACTCTACTGTTTTATATAGCCAGGTTGAAAGGTGATCTAGCATATTGCCCTGACAATATGAAGAATGGCAACCTTATACTTGTTTTGTCCCCTGATCCAAATAAGCCATTGTGCCATTTCAAAATAATGATGACTATTTGGAGGAGATAACAGTGACAGCCTTCTTTAGAAAAAATAAAGTGAGTACAGTGAGTGGGTCCTTATTTATGAGCTACAACCAACCCACTTTTTTAGAGTTAGTCTTGAAGTTCAAATCCAGCTGTAAGTTCTTACCACTGTTCTTTCTAAGCTGTGCGTGTGTGTGCATGCACACAGATCCTAAACCCTGCGCACATGGCAAAACCCAGCGTGCACAAAAATTTGCACAGAAGCACAAAAATTTACAGAGAAGAAATTTTTTGTGCACACATAGCCTGTCAAAAATTAGAGGGAACATTTTTACCTCTTAATTCCAACTGCAACTTTTTAACTTCTTGAACTCTCCATTTTAGAATGTCCTAGGCTTCAGAAGGGTAACGATTAAACACAATAACCACAATTCTTAAAGCACCTCATGCTACAATATTTAGTAGCCCAAATCCTCTGAGGGTCTGATGCCTGCATTTTCTATTGATACCTGTGGGCATGTTCCTGAACTGATTGACTTCGATGAAAGTTTCTCACTGACTTTAAAAGACAGTGAGATTGGGCCCTATAGAAATGGCCGGTTCTCAGCCCCTCTTAAGAGCTGGTCCACTATGTTTTTGCATAAATCTACAAAAAAGCTATGACACTCAAGAGTGTTTTGTAATAAAAGGGGAATCTGTTATTTGGAATATCTGGGTCCCATACCATTTTACATGTAGAAAATAGCTACATGTGAAAATAACAGTTCAGCCATATTAAGAAGCAGGATCTTTAAAAGAAGACTTGTTTGAAAAGGATCCCTCATGTAAAAGGTCATATTAAACAAGGCCTAATTTGGACTATTTGGCCCCTCCTCCTCTCTATTTAACTCCCCATAAGTAGTCTTATGATCCTGAGAAGAGGTCAACGTTATCCCTAATTACATTATTTAACTTAAAGATGGGCCTAAATGAAAACCCCAGATGCAAACATTCCAAAAATATAGGTGGCTACAAGAATTCCAGTCCATATCTGGATTTCATGAAGGTCTCTAAGCTCCATAATGAAAGAGCACTGTGGAAAGACATTAACCCCACTGAACATCAGCAGGACTCCAAATCTTGATTTAAATTTTGCTGCTTGAGCTGCTCTCTCTTGTGTTCATTTCAATATCTGTTTCTAAACACTGTCCAAATGTGGTGCTTTAACTCAGACTTTTACTTTTGAAACATCCTTTTTAAAAGGATGCAAAACACAACACATACAAGTACCCTCTTTTCTACAACCACTTGCCTTTGTGAGTGCCTGGTTGCTACTAATTTTCTCATATAAGGCTGCCTTCTTTTGACAGTATTTTCCCCAGAATGACTTTCTGGTGTTTCCAGTTTAAATGTGGGAGAGCCAGCGCTATACCGTTAATCATGTTATTTTGTTACTGACTGGTTGCAACTGTATCTCTACAAGGTGTAAAGTATACTAAACTCCTGCTATGACTTCTTCCTTTTTTTTCTTTTTTTCAGTTCCTGAGATGATAGTACATTTTCAAATGGGACTAGGGTGACCAGATAGTAAATGTGAAAAATCGGGGTGGGGGTGGATGGGTGGAGAATAGGAGCCTACATAAGAAAAAGACACAAAAATTGGGACTGTTCCTATAAAACTGGGACATTTGGTCACCCTATAAGGGACCTTTTTCACCAAGGAGCTAAATTTAATCCATTTTTTGTGTGGAAAATGAGAGATGTTCTCATTTCCTAGGTACAACTATTACCCAAACAAAGGTATGTTTTCAGGGTGGGTAGTTGTGTAGGGGCAGATGCCTGGTATGGACATGCCCCTGCTCTTATACATATTAGTGCTTAGACTTGCTAGAGAGGGAGAAATATTTTGTATTCAGAAAAATAAGGAAAATGGAAGTGAAGGATGGGGGTGGGAGAATGGAGTAGGATGGGGTACATCCCCAGATAACATAAAACAGTTGCAATTCCCTGCACCTTAAAAGATTAAGATATTTGAGATTTTTTCCTGTTAATCTTAGTGTTTAATTTTGAAACATAATATGATCAATTAAATATTCATCTTGTTAAACTCCTTCCAGCTGCTGATAGGCATAGTAGCTGTAACTGATATAGTTGTCCACTGTGGGTGGATCTATGTATCATGATGATGGGGCTTGCTGAATCACTTGGATTTTCTATTCAAAACAAAACAGAAACCAATCACAAATACTTCTTACAATGGATTTTATCAGGGTAGCCACTGTGCTTTTTTTTTTTTTTTTTTAAAGTTGATCCAGTCTATTATCTTGGAAAAAATGCATTTTAGATCTAAAGGTTGACGTTTACAAAGCCACATACGGGACTTGGATTTACAACTCAGCTCTGAAAAATCCCAGCCCTTGCTTTCAACCCTTATTCGTGAGGAGTCTCACATATGTGCCTTCTTGCATGAGTAGGTGTTGCAGGATTGGTGATGGCATAAAGCCAGTGATCTAACTGACACTGAGCAGGGTCCATTGATGAAGGAAACTAATAGTTTCCACTGTTAAGATGGCTATATTTTATATTCTTATCAGTCTGCTCTTTAACATGTATCAGTTTATATTCATATAGGAATGGCTAAGGTTAATTTTGATAATTTATAGAAAAGAGCTTCCCACTCTGCCAGTGTGTGCATTTTATATAGAGCTAACACATTTGAGTTTCCAAACTTCAACAGGAACTCAGTTTTTATTTATTAAAATATTGCTGATATCTATCTAACAGCTAAAAGCTAAGAAAATGTATATAATTTTAGTTACAGATTGGAATACATTTTAGAGCTTTTCATTCTTAGCTGTAAAATTATATATTATCAGCTGCTGGTTGAGGTGCTTGCAGAGATACTCCAATTGGCTTTCTTCTTCAGTACTTTTTGGATGTGGCAGCCATTTTACATTCCAAAAAATGATTAGAGATTCAAATGGGTATAGTCAAACATGACTGACTTTTTTTTCTTAAAAATTGGTGCTGGGAAATGTATGTTCAATCAGCAGCAAAAAGGGAGCATTTTAATATGCTAATAAATATTTTTGAACGGCATTCTTACATCTGGCATTAAAATTGAAGAGTTCTGCCAACTAGTATAGAAAACAAAAGGGAAAAGCTCAAATTCCACAGATTTTGGATAAAACTGCAAGAAATATTAAGAGCTTGGAAGGGGAGAATGGAAATTTCTGAAAGATTTATACAGTAAAATATATCCTGTCAGATTCATTAAGGATCTAAGCACTGTAGCTAATAATTAAAAACAATGTGTAGAAGCTACAGTGATAGAGGTATTTGCAATATATACTTTCAACAGATTTTTTGTGTTAATAACATGCATTAAGGAGAAAATCTATGGACTATTGATGTTTTGCAAAACTACGGATCAGACTAGCGATGAAGCAATGTCTTGCAAACTGCACTTTTTCTTTCTCTGTATTGAAGACTACGTGAAACTCACATGTGTTAGAGCTAAAAGAAACACAGGGAGAGTTACTTTGACTTGACATCACTTTAGGATATCCTCCTCGTTGATTCAGCTGATTTGTGGTGGCCTCCAGTATGGATTCTTCTCAGACTTCTGTACACTATAGATTTCTTAGGTGAAGATGATTCTGACTGGTGTTTCCAGAATTGAAGATCTCCTGGACTATGGTCAGGCCCTATGGTGCTTGTCCAGTGCATTGGCTTCAGTGTCCTGTACATCCCACATTATGTACTCCAGGAGGTGAGGACAGCCTTGCCCCTTGCTTTTCTCAAGCAAGTCCTGCAGGAAGGTGTTTCCCACCTACCCCTCACCTCTGGTCCTGTGGAGTTCATCACTAGTCCCCGTTTCACAAGCCCCACTCCTAGACAGACAACTTGAACAGACTGGATGCAATTTAGATGGCCCTTTTCTGAATTGTGCCAAGAGAACACCTGTACATGGCTGTGCTTCATACCGTTCCTTTCTTGCCCTTGTGTCCCTCCCTGATACCAAATGGCAGAATCTGCTGCCACCTGTCTGATGCCTTGTCCTCCACCCTGCTCCCATGGACCGCAGGGATATAACTTGATTTCTTCATAGAGCTGCGAGCATGGGTGTGCAGTTGGCATGGTGTACAGCATCCATGAACATCTGTCCCTTCTGTGGCAAGAGGGAGACTTTGATGGCCATCTATGTAAAGTGCACTGGTGTCAGGCTCTATTCTGGCTGCTCCAAAACTTCTTACTGAGGTTCTGGCTGCAGTTTTCTCTTCACTTGCTTATTCTTGCACACACTACATGAGGCCCCATATACTCATGAGACCTCCTCATTGACCTCCTCCTGATGCTCACCAAGATGGCTATCCATCAGACCAGAAGAAGACCATTCGATTGCCTGGGGACATGACAGTGGAGCCAGTTTCTGTTTCCACATTGTAGCATGTCTCGAAGCAGAGTACCTCTGGGCAATGTCCACTGACTCCTTGGATTCCTTTCAGGAGCAGTTGGCAGTGTCTGGGGTTCTCTGCTCAGTGTCTCCATCTAGAACCCAACCTGTGACCCAGACTCCTGTTCTTGTTTTTACATTTTGTTATTCCTCAAATTCAGTTGTTGCCTGAGCTTTATGGTTCCTTCCCCTGGGTTGAAAGGCTTTTTATTTGAGCAAGTCTAGACCCTCTTGTCCCAGAAGAGCTATGGATTTCTTAGGTTTGAGTATGGTCTTGGAGCTTTCTAAGGGCCATATCTAACTTCCATTAATTTCAATAGGAGTGAATCAGGCCATAAGTCTATGTTCTTTATTTGAGATGGCTGTGAATGTTGAGCAACGAGTCAATCAGTAAAGGATGCTGAAGAACGCCTAACTGGTAACAAATGAATCGGATGCTCTGTTTTGTATTAATAATGATCTAGCAATTGTGAATATCAAGATCATTTCCAAACTGGGTATGGTATATACCCTTCATAAGATAAGTTAGTAGTCTCAGTCCACATTAGAAAAATCACAGTCACAGTTAGCATCCGTCTTTGCAGTGCCAATAGAAAGGCTAGGATGGAAACCGAATTGAACTCCCCACCTTCACTGCTAAAAGTGGCCCCTCCAAAACAGAATTCATAGAATCTCAGAACTGGGAGGGACCTCAGGAGATTATCTAGTCCAACCCCCTGCTCAAAGCAGGACCAGTCCCTATTTTTGCCCCCTATCCCTAATTGGCCCCCTCAAGGATTGAGGCATGTTGCTTGGATAGTAAGGGAAATTTGTACTGCCCCATTCCAGTTTTATTCTGAGAATAAACAGAGGACTTCAGTTTCTTGAACTGTCAACCCAGCACTTTTCTCAAGCATAACACAAAAATAAAATAAAATAAATTCTGAAAGTTTAATTTTAAACAGTTTTATGACTTATTTTCTTATGGAAAGAACCAAATTTCAGTGTCACCATTGTACACTGCAATGTTTGAGGGAGATTTCCTGCACATGGAATGTGGAAATACTAATAGGAAATACTAAGTGGGCACACTCTGTATGCCTAAATGTATTCTAACAGAAATACCACGTCATGTGAGGAATGGAAGGAAAAATGTTAACATCAATTTGAGAAGTATTAACAAACACACAATCTTAGGTTAGCGTACTCATGAGTGCTCTACAGAGAGGGGAGGAATAGCTCAGTGGTTTGAGCATTGGCCTGCTAAACCCAGGGTTGTGAGTTAAACTCTTGAGGGGGCCATTTAAGGATCTGGGGCAAAAAAAAATCAGCGAACAGTACTTAGTCCTGCTAGTGTAGGCAGGGGACTGGACTCAATGACTTTTCAAGGTCTTTCCAGCTCTATGAGAGACAGAGGTACATATTCAAAGCTTTACATTTGGAAGCTGTTCAGTGTGTCAGACAAGCTCTCTGGGCCCGATTCTCAGGTCTACCTCAATTATGCTCATACAGAACCTGCAGAGGAGAGAGAAGTGACAGAATGTCACCTTCCCTTTCTGGATCCTAGGAGCAGCTTTTCTTACCCATTGTAATTTAGAGCAGCCTTCAAGGTGTTCTGTGTTAAAGGGGCAGAAATGGCCCACTAATGGCCATTTAGTTAGCTAGCACAGGATTGCCAGAACGCATTGTAGTCTGGTCTTATCATTGTTGGCAGTTTAAGCTATTTTTTGTACCTTTTCTGGTACTGGAATGGCATAAAGGGAGAGAGTGGGTTAGAAGACCTAGCTTTTGCCTTTTAAATTAGAACAAAGCCCAGTAAATCCCATATTAAAAGTCTTAGACTTTCCCCAGGCCTAGGTTTTGCAGTCCTCCTCTTGCTTTCTCTTTCTTATTGCTTTTTTTTTTTTGAGACACATTATGAATACACTTCTTTTTAAAGGGCCAGCAGATGTTAAATAACAAAGCTATCAGGACCCTGGAGCTGTGCTGAGTCTGTAGTAAACAATTATAAGAACAGGAATGCATCGGCAGGAAAAACTATAATCAATGAAAAAATGCAGGGCATCTATTTAGTGTTTACTGCAGCATTTCAAAATTTCTTTTTTTCTTAAAAAAAAAAAAAGCTAATAACCCAGGACTCATGAGCAACCCTTCACCAAAAACAAACCAGTTTGAATGGAGAAAACAAATTAATGAAAACAAATCTAAATTTAAAAATTTCAAAGAATTAGTAAAAAGAACAGCACAAGGATAAAGGGGCTAAAGTGTCTTCACAGTGCTCTTTTACAAATAAAAATTCAGCAGTGCTACTGGAACAAGAACTGTTGAACTATATGTTGGCAGCAGTGGCCAGCAATGTTGAAACCCAAAATTATGTTATACAGTAAAACAGTAACTAAAAAGCTGGGGCCCATCTCATGCATAACTGTGTAAAACGAATGTTAACAGCCATGTCAGCAACTGGCACTGGAGGTGTTGCAGACATCGAATTTTAAGGTTCTTACAAAAACAGTGCTCTTTGCTTTTAGCTAGTCTGAAGAAGGAAAGCATTTAAACAGAAAACCACCAACCATTAGAAAAAGTGTTCAAAGGGGAACCTATCATTTATTTTCTTTTAACCTAAGTTACTTTGTACATATTTAAAAATGTAAACAAATTGGAGGAAATTCAGAGAACAACATGATTAAGAATCTCTGGAGTGACTAAAAGAACTATAAGCCTGAGCCTGTAACTCTTGTGTTTATGGGACTGCTCCTGTGAGTGAGTAAGGTTTATGGATCAAGCTGTACATAGTATACTACCAAGGAGCTTGTCACTCCACATTTAAGATTGCTTTGAAAAATGCAGTTAAAGTGGGGAGTTACTTCCTTTCATGTACATTCAAGAGGATATTTCCTGATCAAACTCTCACCATTTACTGCAGGGTCTAGCTTGAATTCTTGTGTAAATTTTAAGTGAAGCAGTTGAATGTTAGCTTTTAAAATATTGGCTCATTTTTGAAATTTTTCACTGGTTTTATCATTTTCCTTCTGGCTTCTCTAGTTTAATATAGATAAAATTTTAAAACCTGAAACTTTCACAATGATACCTTTAATATTATTTCCAGTATAACATGCAGTGAAATTTTAATTATAAGCATTAATTAATTATACAGACTCTCTCTTGTAACTGTTTTCCCAAGGTTGCAAACACGAAATATGTCTTTGACAATGTAGCTGAAAAAGATTCTTTCTATAGTGCACCTCATTATGGACTCCAAGTGCTTATATTTTTATACTGTCAATGATGATAGCCTAACCTCCCATTTTGACTCCAGCTCCCTCCCTTCAGGACTCTAACCTCTAGAGACTGTCGAGATGGGCTGGATTTAGTCACAGGATACTGGGGCTATCCAAGAACCTGACTGACACTCCTCTAAGCTTGTGGATATACATGTTTTATTAGAAACTGTATATGAATGCTGGCGAAACCTGCTGTCAGTTAATGTTAATTGATGAGCATTAAAGGTTTGTAATACAGCACATATGGTTGTTTAACAACAAACCCAACCTCTGCCATCATCCTGACCTTCTCTGTGGCTCTGGTCTGCGTACACATAGATAGGGATGAATAAGCAGGTAGATTGTTTGCCTGTCTTTTCAGTGGAGGGCAAACATTGCATTTAACTCTATAGCCAAGTAGAGACTTCAGACAAAAAATTGTTTATGTAGTGGAGATCTGATTACATATTAGAGAACAGAGTGCTTTGCGGAGAATTGATTAGATATTGGAGACTTCTAGTCAATAACCCTATTTACACTGTGAATAGTGGAAACACAATTAGGCTTACATTTGCTTTACTGGTAAAAGAACTGACACACTTCAGCTTCTTAATATCTTTCTCAGTGATCTACTTTATTCACAATTACTGGCTAACTGACTCCTGTGTTTACAAAATGAATAAAGGAAACTAATGAGTCATATATGACATGCAACATTACACTGCAATAATGGAGATATATGTGCAATGGTAGAATTTATTTTTATTTCAACTTTGTGGCTAATTAGTGGAAATATAATGAATTGAACAAATATAGAAAAATGAGTTTAATCAGTTAAAGAAATGCATGAGCATAATTATCACAATAATGCAAGCCACATTCTCTTTCATACGTAAGAGGCCACATACTCAGTTCCTGGCCTTGGTGGAGAAATGAAAGGGAGGGTAGGCCAAATGTGGCTTTAACCTTTGGGCATTCCCAAATTCTCAGCCTGGCCCATGGCATAAGATAGAGCAGTCCTGGGGGTGCTCTACTTACAATCTGACTCCAGCGACCTGTAGAGACCACTCTTCAGCTAAGAGTAGCTACTGTGAAATCAGAGTGGAGGTTAATCAGCACTTCAAATCATCAGCCCTATGTGAATAAGTCAAGCAGGTTCAGATTGGATATAAATGTTCCTGTTGCCACCTCTGCCTGCCTTTTTGCTCCTTTACTGGAACCTTTGATTTTGTTGGTAGTGGTGAATTTTTTTTACTTTCCACTCCTGGCTTGAACAGGTTCACTGAAAGAAAGAAAGAAAGAAAGAGAAAGAAAGAAAAGAAAGAGAAAATCTTTGCTCCTTTGCTGGCTTTTGCTTCTTTTGATTATCTTCCCCTCTTTCCAATTAGCTGGATTTATGGCAGGAGCTGATTTTCACAAATGAAAATGGACTGTTATTTTACTTTAAAAGAAAGGTTACTTCAGAATTTTACCCAGTGATATTTGTGGCACTATACTGATGTACTGTAGAGGTACAGAAAATATCATTACTGTATATTTATGAAGTTCAGGTTCTTGCAAATAATGTTTCCAATTTCCACTTAAACCATTTTAAGGCCACACCACATCTGATGGAAGTTATTCATATTATAGCCACGGCCAAAGGTCCCAACAGGGATTCACTGTGTTAGTGACAGTAAAAATGAACAAGGAAATATAGTTCTTGTTCTGATAGCAAAATTCCTATTGAGTTCAATGGGATCATGATTTGGCTGTCATGTCTGATAGAAAGAAGATAGTCCATGCCCTGCAAAGCTTATCTTTTTCTTCTGTGTTTCTATAGCACCTTGCACAGTGAAGTTCTGGTCCATGACTGAGGTTCTCAGTAGCTATTGTAATATTATTACTTTCTCTCGCCTTGCCACCCACAAGCCTTTGAATAGAAGGAAGAGGACATTGTTTTTGCACAACATCATTGGTTTACTTGCTTATTTTGCCTTTTTGTGTGCGTGCTTGTTTGTCTTTTTATATTCCTGTAAATTGTAGCTGCAGTTAAGATAATTAAACTAGTAGCATTGAATTACAATTATAAAAGTACTAAGAATAATGGAGTTTATTATTAGCTATTTCTTATCATCCAAACTAAGTTATGACAATGGCTTGAGGTATGTAGCAGATCAGAAGTAACAATATTAATGAAAATTTCATTATGGTATTCCTGAAATGAATTAATGGAGATTAATTAGAAACAATAATTGTTTTGTTATAATTTCTAAACTCTGCATGGAAGAAAATATTATGGCAAATATCTGTAGTTAAATGTTAGATAGATGAGGTGGATGAGGTAATACCTTTTCACCCACAGAAGTTGGTCCAGCAAAGAGACAAGCTTTCCTGCCACGCAGAGCCCTTCTTCAGGTCTGGGAAAGGAACTCCCAGCTTCACAACAAAATGCAAAGTGGAACAGATTGCTTAGCATAAATAGTGAGCAGGTATTGTAAGGGATCATTCAAGGTAGAGTGGCCCGGTAACACATCTGCAGTCCTAGGACAACAAGAGGAGTCTATGATTTATACTGTCTAGCAGAGTAATGAATTTAAGCTCCCAGGCTCATCTTTTGAAAGTGTTTCATAGGTTTCCTTTGAGGATGAGGACTGATAGATCAGATATAGAGTGATAGTTTTGTGAAAAGCGTTCATTATCATATGTGATAGGCACAGTTGCCAAATTTCATGTGGTAAATAAAAACCCCAACTTTAATAATAATCCAAAAATCAAGCTGGGAATCCCTGACTCTCTCTCCCCCTGCCACAAAAAAAATAAAAAAATAAAAACAAAATAAAGCTGCAAGCCGAAAACTAGCCAACAAGCAACTCAGAAGCCAATTAAACCAAAAACAAGCCCAATTTCTGTGGATTTTCCCCCACAGGTTTGGCATGTCTGGTGATAGGGCGTTTTTGTCTCTTATCATTTTCCTGTGTGAGTTCATCGAGAGCAATTGTGTTTGTCTAGTTTCATCCACATAGTTGTTGTTGGGTCACTTAGGGCACTGGATGAGGTATACCACATCTTGTGATAGGCAGGTGTAGAATCCACTGATCTTTCATACCTAGTGATATTTTTGCTGAAAACTGATATTTTTCTGGTGCTATTTCTGACTGTAAAAGCAACTCTTTTGTATCACACAAGAAAAATTGGAGACAAACATAACATTGCATCCAAATCTGTCAAAACTTGTTGCTAGGGGATTTTGCTAAGGCCAAAAGTATAACTGGGTTCGGAACAGAATTAGATCACTTCATGGAGGATAGGTCCCTCAATGGTCATTAGCCAAGATGGTCAGGAATGCAACTGATTCCCTCCCCACCACAAAAGGCTTTTTTAGTACTTCTCTCAAACAGTAGGACTTTGAACAACTCTAATCAGTAACTGTTCCAAAGTGGTGGTGTTTTTTGCGTAAGGAATGGAGGGAGAGAATAGTTGGTGATGTAACTAAACTAATACTTTATCAACTTTTTGTGGCAACTATTGTCCAAATAACTTGTGATGATACCAATGTCTTCTGGCTGGCTTTGTATACCTATTTACTTTTTAGAAAGGTTGCGCAATATTAGTCTTGCATGGATGGATTGAACCCACTCCCCAAAGAGCACCTTTGTGACGCAACTGGATATAGTTGTAAACTGCAACTAGGGAGCGTTAGTACATTTCACTAATTGAGAAGTTGAACAGAGGTTTCTCTTTGTCAATATAATTACAGCTGAGAAATATCTTGCCGTATCATGTGGTATAATACGGTCAAATGGAATGGAAAAGGTCCATATGAAACTATTCAAGACAGAGGCCAGACCCTCAGCTAGCGTACATTGGTGTGGCTTCATTGAAGTCAATGGAGCTACACCAGTTCAGACCAGCTGAGGATCTGCCCAGAGGGCTTTGGAAGTGTAGGAATGGCTGACTGGATATATGATATGTTGGATTTTTTTGGACTTTGTAACCCAACACATTAGAAAGGAATAATAGGGAAAACCCTAAAGCTAACAGAATGGCTGGGCATAAGAGAGAAGATTTAATAACTAGAATAAATTTTTGAAGATCCTTTCTTACCAAGGATGGCATAAAGGGGCCAATTAGAATGAAAACATATATATGAAGTAAAATTGTAAAATGTGGCAAAACAGAAAAAAGACAGGTTATAGGACTAATGACTTGTGTATTATAACTTTTCTCAGCTACTTCAATTCCATAAGAGGAATTGCTATCAGAGTTAGAAATACTTCATTATATGTTTTTGTATACTGCTTTGTATCTGGGGCTGGGACCCTTAGATGCTACTGCAATAAATAAAAAAGAATTAACAATGCAGGAGATTTTGTCTGACATTACCAGAACCTAACTTAGAAATCCTTTTCCTTAAATTTGCGGGCTTCAATACTTTAATTTCTTTTGTTCAATTACAAGTAAATTTACAAGTAAATTCTTTTTCAATGACTTACCTCGTTATAGGTCTACTTCAGGGGTGGGCAAACTACAGCCTGCAGGACCGTCCTGTCTGGCCTGCCTGAGCTTCTGGCTGGGGAAGCTTCCTCACCTCTCCTGGGGCTTCTGTGTCCTGTGCCACCAGCACTCTGGCCTGCTGCTCCTGGGCAGCACTGCAAGCTCAGGCGGGGCCTGAGCTCCCGCTGCTTTGAGCGGCATGGTAAGGGGGTAGGGCTGCGAGTTCCGGTGGGTGCGCAGTCTCCAGACATGCTGCTCTGAGCAGCATGGTAAGAGGGCTGCAGTGTGGGGGTTGGATTAGGGAGTCCTGGGGACAGTCAGGGGAAAGGGAACAGTTGGATGGGGCGGCAGTTCTGGGGTAGTGGTCAGGGGACGGGGAACGGCAGGGTGGGGGTTTGAGTAGGCACAGAAGTTCTGGGGGTTTGTCAGGAGGCAGGGTGGTGGTGGTGGATAGGGGTTGGGGCAGTCAGGGGACAGGGAGCAGGGGGAGTTGGGTGTGTTCTGAGGGGGCAGTTAGGGTGGGGGGTCGCTGGAGGGGGTGGTCAGGGGACAAGGAGCAGGGGGGGTCTGATGGGTTGGGAGTTCTGAGGGGGGCAGTTGGGGGAAGGAAGTGGGTGGAGATCAGATAGGGGTCAGGGTGTTTGGGGAGGCACAGACTTCCTTACCTGGCCCCCCATACAATATTGCAACCCTGATGTGGCCCTTGAACCAAAAAGTTTGCCCACCCCTGCTGTAAATCCTTCATTTTTCATGGAAAATGTCCCAAATTACAGTCCAATATCCCAAGGACTATCCATCATATTCCTAAAGGAGGTCTATATTAGACCATTTCCAAATGGTTATGAAGAGTGAGTCAGAGGTCACTGGCTCTGGGCTCGCAGAGGGACCAGGGCAGGCTCCCTACCTGCCTGCCCTGGCCTTGGCCCCGGCCCTGAACCATACTGCTCCGCTCCGGGAAGCAACCAGTACCCTGGCCCTGGGGGAGGGGGAGCAGAGGGCTCTACATGCTGCTCTTGCCTGTAATACTTCCCCCAAGTGCCTACTGGCCCCAGTTCCCCGTTCCCGGGCAATGGAAGCTTCGGGAGAGGTATCCACAGGCAAGAACAGCGCAAGCAGCTCTCTGCTCCCCTGCCCCAGGGGCCACAGAGACGTGCTGCTTCCTGGAGCTGAGAATTAAATTAAATTAATTATTTAATTTATTAATTAAATAAATTTAAATTAATTAATTTAAATTTTAAATTAGCTTAAATTAATTTAAATTAATCTAAATGAATTAAATTAGTTTATTAATTAATTAATTTATTAATTATGGCTTCTAATTTAACTCATGCTTCTGTTTAAATTTAGATATAGCTATGCTGTGAAATAAACAATGGACAGCTGAGCTAAATAATGGATTGAATGTCTCTGCCTCAATAGGGTTAAAAGATATTTTACTAGAAATTATTTATCAAATGTGTCTCAGTCTGCCGGTTCCATAATATCAAGATAGCTGTCTTGGACAGGTGCAGTATCCTCACACTCTGACCAGAAAAATGGTTATAACTGTTAGAAAATGATACTGATACAGTAAGTCGCACACCTGTAGACCAACGTAACATCTTGCACACGTCTCTGAACATTTCTGGGGGTTGGAGGGAAGAAAAGTGACATAGCTTGTGAAGAAACATTTAGAAACTATCCATCTTAAAGGACGTCATGATCATCTGGAAAAGCAGAGCAGGCCAGATTTTCAAAAGCTATTTAAGTGCCTAAAGACGTACGTAGGTCCTAAAGCTTGTTTGAAAGTGACTAAGAAGGTTAGCTGCTTAACTCCAATCAATTTCAACAGAAATTAGGCATCTATTCAAAAATGCCAGTTTAGGCATTTTTGAATAGCTCATTAGGTGCCTATATATGCTTTTAGATGCGTGTAACCGGGCTCTTTCCGGTCCCTTCAAAAACTCAGTCATGTCCTTTTATTGTTTGTGCCTACTATCTATATATACACTACAGACCAATACCCTGGGAGACCGCTAGCTTCCCCAGCCAGCACAGATCTAGGGCTCCACATTCCTCCCTTTCCTGTCTCCTCTCCTGCTTCCTTCCAACCAGCTTTATATAGCAGACTGGCTATTCAGGCCTGCAGGCGCATCCCCTCAGGTAATTTGGTATGGCCTCCCCAGCCAGCCCCAACTAATTCCCTTTTTAACCGGAGCTCGGCTAACAGGGTCTGGCTTGGATCTCCTAGCCAGTACCCTGTCACACTGCCTGAATAACCCTGAAATTCTAGCTCTTTAAAAATAGCCAGCATGGAATCAACCAGGGAGAGTTGTGCATTTCTAATCTGCGGAGTGGTTGGTTGGATGGAAACCTTAAGTTGGACAGAGGTTATGAGTGGGACATTTCAAGGGTCAGTTTAAGTCTTACTTATTCTTAATATACCCATGAATTAGAGCATTGAAAACAAGGGCCAGACCCTTAGCTGATATAAAGCAGCACAGCTCTTTCATTTGCTGAGGGCCTTCTGAGTAGCAACTCCTGACTCAGTTCTGTAATACAGAGGATAAAACTGAAAGGGAGATTAAAGGATGGGGAGAGAGTGCATCACTCCATGCTCATTCAGAGACGGCAAAGCCGGAACCATTGTAACAGCCCATGCCCCATTTATATTATCTGAAGTTAGCACAACTGATGTGAGGGCTTCAGACTCCTCTCCCTAGGGCTGGGAATAGTACAGGGAGTATGAGACAGATCTGAGGCATCAACACCATTGGTACTCATATTCATTCTGTATTTTTATGCAAATGTGGGCAAACTGTATATCTGTTGGGGGTTTTTGCTTGAAGATGGTGGCAGGTTTGGGGGAGAGTTAGTTGTTGGAGGTTGTGACAAAAAACTATGCTTTGATGAAAGTAAAGAAAGGGAGCCCTTGGCCTGGCCAGCTTTCCATCTGGAACAGTTTTTTAATAAACCAGTTCCCTCTGTTTCTTGTTTAAGGGTCCAAACTTTAGAACTTGGATATTACCTCTTTAGACCATGGTACCCAGCAACAACCATTAGAAAAACTCAGCCCCAAACAATGAAGTGCCGAAGTCTCATGGTTACATAACCATTTGTTTTTCCTGTGAGCCTATATGGGATTGTTGGCTCAAGTTTGAACATCTGGCAGAAAAGATTTTTATAGTTCTAGATATATGTCAAAATAAGCAAGAACCCACCCAGCATGCTATAGGTTCATGGTTATTGTTGCTCGCTGCCATGCGGGCTCATTGAATTGCACTAAGATCTAGAAAGTACTCCAGCAATAATCCAATATCTCCTCCCTCTGCCACATATATACTCCCTGGGACTCCAGGCAAATCATTTGCCTGCTATCTCAGTAGACAGAGTCCATTTCCCTTAGCCCTGAATTATTAGATAGTATTTCACATGACATCCCCTATTCTTGGAGGCAAATCCTCAGAGGGTGTAAACAGTCAGGCTAATTAACTTCATATGGAGATGACTTTAATGGAGATATATTAACTTACACCAGCTGAATATCTTCTGATCAGTGTTTATATGTTGGACTCTATCTTGGTTTTGTCTCAGGAACAATTGATTCAGATGACTGGCACTCAACTTATAACCCTAATATTTTGTGAACCCCCATCTAGAGCCAGTGGTGAATTTTTTGACAGAATGGATTTTCCTTGGATAGTGCCAATTTGAATATTTTTTTCAGGAAAGGGTCTGATTTGATTAAACTTTGTTGGGAAGGTTCCTCAGGTTATAGGTGGAATTTCTTGGGTGAAAGGGGTGGAGAGAAGGGGGAAAAAAAGAGAGAATAGAATAGCCTGATGGTTAGAGTATTCAGCCAGGATGTTACAAATCTATATGTTAGTCCCTTGTCTGCTGATTTGTAGCAGGCAGCTGAGCTCAGATTTCCCAGGTGACTGCTTTAATCACTAGAAAATTGCCTATTTTGGGCTGGGGCTTTTTCCATTTTTTGTAAATAATTTGAATGTTTATTGGAGCAGGGAGTTGAAGTTGGGTCTCCCATATCACAAGGGAATGCCCAAACCACTGGACTATGAACAGTCCTAGTATTACACTTGCTGGTGCCCAGGGCAGAAACTAAAGCATGGGCTCCCATCTTGCCTTTCCTACCTATTCACTCGTTGGATTTCTGCAATGTTATTGAAGCCGAAGCCCAAGTCCCACCACATGAGCCCCCTTGTGGCGTGGGGTCCCCGGCAATTGCCCTACTTGCTATCCCATAATGCTGGCCCTGGCTATAAAGTTAATCTGTTTTGCTTTCTCTGGCCCAATTAATATTTAATTAGTTATTCAAAGTGGAATAGTTTTAGAAGGAGAGATTGAGAGAGCTCCACACCTAAGAGCTGTGATCTGGGGTTAGGCTGTGCAGATGAGGAGGACAGCAACACACTGAGTGAGAGGTCAGCATATGGGGAATCCGGGGAAGCAGCACACTGGAGGGAGCTGAGGCTGCATAAGGCGGCTGGGGCAATGGAGGGGATGAAGGGGATGCAGCAGCCATCTCCTTGTGGAGAGGTTGAGATGCTGGGAGCCTGATTGCCTCTTATTTAAAATAAAAACGTTGCTACCTGTAAACTTTCCTTATGAATCACAAACCCCCCCCCAAACAAACCACAAACCATTCAGATTGGATGTATGCAACACAAATCATTGCAGGTAATAGCTTGGTAGACTTATAGTAGCTGTGAATCATGGGCATTCTTCCAGGTGGACAGAATTCCAGATTTGGCATGTTTCTAATAAAACAAAGTAATGAATAAATCAGAACAGCAGTTGTGGTAGCAATCTAAAAAGGCAGGAAGGGCAAGGAGCAGTTTATTAATTGTTTTGGTTCAAAGTTAAAAACCTTGTAAATTAGACAAAGGGTTTGGTTTCCAGTAAATTCTCACGTGTTAAAGTTGATCACAGCTTTGTCCTTTTGTGTTTTAAAAAAATAAAATCTCAGAAGCAACATCAAGCTTATTACCTATATTTGTCTCAAGAATGGAAAAATAATCCACACCACAGTTTTATAAAAAAACAATCATCTATCCAACTTTCCCACAACCCTCCTTTTAAAAATATCCTGGTTGTTAAATGATTTAGATTTAGATTAGTAAAGTTTATTACAAATTGCATGATTCCACTGGTCTATCAGTAATTCTTATCCAAGAATAGAAGCATTTCTCAGTGCAATACAATAAACTCTCTCTGTTCCTAGATGGTGTGTTAGGCAAAAAGTGATTTTTGCAGAGTTTTGACTATAATCATTTCAGTTTATAGGGAGTCTACTGTTCTGTTGCTGCGGGCAAACGTTTTATAAAGGGAACAACACAATACAAAGAATTTGGGGAGACAGTCCAAAACTAGTTTCTTGGCCCGTAAGATGGGACATATGTAACTAATGAAGATTGTTTTTGGTCTTCAAAAATTAGCATGACACTCCTGGCATGTCTATTATGCTTTGTAGCTAATCATTTTGGTTTGGTTTTGAATTTTTATTCTCCATCTTTCTTGTGCTATGCTGATGGCTGTCTCAGCTTAAGCAAGACGGTAAAATAATCATTCTGAATATCTGGTACCACAGCAGAGAAGTGCAGCTCAAACTTCTGCTGTCCAAAGAGGAAAAAAGTGTGTGGTACTGTATGTAGTGGCATCTTTTAGCAAGACAGTGGTTTGGTATCTGCTGTAGCACTGTCACTGACTTAGCTTTTCGTTTCTAAGAATTTTACATTAGTCCTTATGATTGTACGTTTAATTACATTTTTTTTAAAAAAGTTATTTTCTATCTTTTGTTTTAGTACTACATTTTTAGGTGGGGTTTTATTATAATTTTTATATCTCAGTTGCTGATATTTTAGCTTGTTAAAATATACACATATACTGCATTGCTAAAAATACAATTTCCGGCACTGAGGCCAAGTTTCCAGAAATGTTCACTACTCTTGTTTGCTAGTCTTCCGTACTGTAATTTTTAGGTGTTCAACTTGAGACACATTGTACTTCACTTTCAGGGGTACTGGGGACCCATAGTTCACATACATAAACTAAGAAAGCTTCTTAGTATGTGAACTAAGAAAGCTTCTTATACATAACTGTGTCATCATGTCCCTTAGGTCACAGAATTTCCTTAAAATCATTATGGTTAAACAAACCTACTGAAAATTCCATACCACACAGTTATAGTAAAATCTGACTCTAGGGTTACGGTTTTATTTTATTACTATGGCTGTTCACAGTGTGATGGAGTCAGACTAGAAGGATATAGGAGAGTGCTGGAAGGCAAGTATATTAGTCTCAGGATGTGCAGGTCCCTGTTCCCTGGATAGCCAAACAAAGGCTACTCCAGACCAATCAAGACACCTGGGGCCAATTAAGAACCTTCTAGAAAGGAGTAGAAACAGCTAGCCTAATTGGGACACCTGAAGCCAATCAGGGACTGGCTGAAACCAGATAAAAACCTCCCAGTTAGTCAGGTGGGCTGTGGGTGTCAGGAGCTGTGAGAGGAAGTTGTGCTGTTGGTGAGACTGAGTAGTGGACAACATATCATACAGAAGGAAGGAGGCCCTGAGGTAAGGGTGAAGTGGGGTTTGAAGAAGCAGGGACTGCTGTGGGGAAGTAGCCCAGGGAATTGTATTGTGTTTTGTGCCTAAAAGGTCAGCCATCTTAGCTGATACTATTAGGGTCCCTGGGCTGGAGTCCGGAGTAGAGGGCGGGCCTGGGCTCCCCCCTTTTTCCATCTTCCATACTGGCCTGTGATGAAGGTGACTCACTAGCTGGTGACTCTTGCCAATTATACTGAGAAAGGGAGGTCACTCTGGGGCCTAGATGAGTTTCTCAGGCCCCTCAACCTGCCAGGAAGCGCAGGACCCACAAGTACAAACTTGGAGTTTTGTCACAACAGGTATTTGCATTTACAGCACTAGGTCATCTCAGCAAATAGAGCTGGCGCATTGGCTTCTTGTTAATCATCCTAACAATTGTTAAAGTCATAGATTTTTTTGATCTATGTCTGACTAAAGCTAGTTTGCGTCTCATCCCCCTGAATTTGCTTTCCCTTCATGTATGCACAAGTTTTTGAAATCCATAGGTGCTGACTATTAACCATTACTTAAGATATGGAGGAGTAACTTGCTTCTAAACTTCATTGCCAGCTGAAGAAAGGAATGCTCCAACATTGAGGACTCCTAAATCTAAATTTAGAAGTTACTTATTTTATTCTCCATCTTTAAAATATTTGTTTTGGGTCTAGCCCATGGCTTAGCAGCTGTACATGGCATGCTGTAGTGTGAGGAAACCAGTTTTCAGAAAGACTCAAGGTTACTGGTTCCCTAGAATTTACTGTTAGGATCTATCTCCAATCCCCCATTTGGCCTGGTTTGAGCAGATCTAAGTACTGATGTATAGAGTACTTAGATGTCTGTCTATGCCAGGGGTGGCCAATCTGAGCCTGAGAAGGAGCCAGAATTTACCAATGTAAATTGCCAAAGAGCCACAGTAATACGTCAGCAGCCTCCCATCAACTTCCCGCTTCCAGTGCCTCCCACCCATTGGCAGCCCCACTGATCAGTACCTCTTTCTTCCCACACCTCCCAATCAGCTGTTTTGTACAATGCAGGAAGCTCTGGTGGGGAAGGGGGAGGAGCTAGGGCATGGCAGGCTCAGGGGAGGGGTGGGAAGGGATGGAATGGGGGCAGGGCCTATGGCAGAGCCAGATTTCAGCACTGAGTACCCCCCAGCACATTGGAAGGTTGGCACCTGTAACTCCAGCCCTAAAGTCGGTGCCTGTACAAGGAGCCGCATATTAACTTCTGAAGAGCCGCATGTGGCTCCAGAGCCACAGGTTGATCACCCCTGTTCTATGCTTTTAGTAGACTTCTGTCTTTCCCGTGCATTTGTTTAGGTGGGAATAACATTTTCCTGGTTCCATGGCATAGCAGGGCCTGCCTTGGTCCTGCTGCTGCTCTGTTCCAAAAGTCACTCAGAGACCTTCTGGCTCAGCTGTCACCAGTGCAGTTTATTTACATAGTGCAAACCCACCGCCTCTCACCACACATCACTAGGGGGTTCCAGCTTTTGGGGTTTCTCTTTTTCTCAAAGCCTAGAGGCAAGAGCTACCCCTCTCCTTCCACTCTCTGGCTTCTTCTCGTCCTTTTGCTTCCTTCCTTCCTTCCCCAGGCTAATCAGGCTGGCAGCTGTTCTGCCTCTGCCAATCAGGCTCAGGTTCCTAGAGTCAGATCCAATTCACCTCCCTTAACTGAAGCTGAAGTGACAGAGGGCTGGCTCAGCAGTTCCTGGTCAATGCCCTGTCACACACACTTTGTTGAAAAGTTCAGTGATTTTATTGATGGCCTTATTATCACAAGCTTTCAACATCCCCCCACCAATGTGCAGGAAGCAACAAATGTATTTAACTAGAAAACAGGAAGAAAATGCTGCTCACCGTGAAACAAGGCAGAGTTAATTTGTCTATTAAACCCTGGCCTTTGCATATGCTGATTTTTTTTTTTGATTTTTTTTTTCCACAGTGTAACTTTATTAAAGCACTAGTGGTCAACCTCTTTTCTCTCCCCGCAACCGCTTCCTACCGTGCCTGTTAGAGGGACATTGCAATGTGTCTGGAACCGAGCTTTATTGAGAAATTGCTATAATATGGCATGACAGCTCTTTAGATGCTAACTGCAAAAATATGATCATGGTCCATTTTGGTCAATTTCATGGTCATAGAAATTTAAAAATAACTGTCATGATTTCAGCTATTTAAATCTGAAATTTCACAGTGTTGCAATTTTGGGGGTCTTGACCCAAAAAGGAGTGGTGTGTGTGTGTGGGTGTTTGCAAGGCTAATGTAGGGAGTGTTGTGGTACTGCCACCCTTACTTCTGCACTGCTGCTGGTGGCAGCACTGCCTTCAGAGCTAGGGAGATGAAAAGTGGTGGCTGCTGTCTGGGAGCCCAGCTCTTGAGGCAGGGCTGCTTCCAGCAGTAGTGCAGAAGTAAGGATGGTATGGTATGGTATTGCCGCCCTTACTTCTGTGCTGTTGCCTGCAGAGCTGCACCGTCAATTAGCAGCCACCGCTTTCTGGCTACCCAGCTCTGAAGACAGCTCAGAATTAAAGGTGGCCATAGCGTGACCCCTCTAAAAGAACCTTTTGACTCCCCTGCAACTCCTTTTTGGGTCAGGGCCCCTAATTTGAGAACTGCTGGTCTCCCCCATGAAATCTGTGTAGTAAAGGTAAAAGCACACAGAAGACCAAATTTCACAGTCCATGATGCGTTTTTCATGGCCGTGAATTTGGTAGGGCCCTACTGATCAACTCCTAGTTAATTTGGCTCTTCTAATAATCACATGAACTCTGTGTGAATGTAAGTTAGTGACCATGAATGTGTGTCATAAGGGTAGCAAATGTATGGTGACAAAGGGATTGAGAGCAGAGTCCTTGACAAATGGTAGCAATTTTACAGTTCAAAATGGGCAGTTTTCAAAATGCTCAGCAGCTGTGCTTTGATCTATTGCACCCACTTGTTAGCTCATCCTTGGTTAGGAGGGAGTGTATGTTTGTTTGCTTTTTTTAAGTCTTGAAAGGGTTTATTCCCACCAGGCAGTCCTGTTTAAATACAATGAAAAATAAGTAGTCAGCTCTCTGGGGACAGTCTGATCTCTTAGGCAAAGATAGAAAATCTGGAGCATCTGGAGAGAGTGAATCTGAGTGAGAAACAGGTGCCATTTAGCTGGTGCAGCAGGATTTTACTAGTCAATAGTAGCCTTGAGCCATTTCCTTCCCAGACTGCTGGGTTACAGTCCTGAGGCCGGATATCACCAGATAATGTCACAGTTGGCATCAGTCCAGAAAGTCAGAGTTAATAGTGAGAAGGTCTACAGTTAAAATCCATGAGGAATTGAGCAAGAAAATGTGCAAGAAGGGACAGATACTAGCAATCATTTGACAACATTGAGTCAGGTAAAAGTAGTGAAAGTTCTTAAAATTAATTTGACATTTATGGGAAGAACCCTAATTTTAATTTCATAAAATACAGTGTTTTTGACCCTTTAAGTCTTCTCAAATATGTAGAATTAATTGCTAAAAGGGGTTTTTCACTGAAGTTTGTTTGTTTTTCTTGAAATTTTTGACCTAAACCAACCACTTTTTATAGTAGTTGTGGTTTTATAAAGAGAATTGTATAGAAAATTGAACTGACATGTCTTTATTTGCTTCCTGCAGAGAGTTTCTGCAGTTTGGGCCAACATTAGACATTAAATATTTAATGTAGAAAGAGAAGCAATTCAGAAATACTTGGAAAAGGTCTTGTATCTTATGGCAATTATGATCTCCCTGAACTCCCCTTAAACAAAGAGCTTTGTTCTTTTAAAGCAATTACCAGAAGTTTAAAAACAAAAAACCTTCAATGCCAGTAAACCTTTAAAAGGACACATCTGCAGAAAGGGGTTTCTGGTTCAGGCAGTATGGGATAGCTGGTTATCCTACATGTGATTCAGATTACAAAAGGAATAAGTCTTAGTCGTCGTCTTTAATTTTATATAAAATATTCTCGGTTGATTTGTAACCTTCACAGTCATCTCTGCACATGTTGGCATGTGGAATAAAACAGGAAATAAATGAAGCAAAAGCCTGCAAATAATTTGTTTGTTCCAGAGGGAAAAATATTTTAGGTTTGATTTTTGTCATTATAGTACCAGAAGCATGGACACATTGTACTTTATTAAATGATATATCTTAAATGATGATTTCTGTGGCTATATGGTTAAAACTAATAGATTATTTTAGAACTAGTTCAGGTCGAGGTACATTTCTCTTACTTTCCCTTCCCCCATTCAGTGTGATAGAGATCAAATTCCTGACTGGCAAAGATTTAGGGCTTGTTTACATGGGGAAATTGAACAGAATAGCTATAGTGGAATAGCTTCCATGTGCACATGGAAGTGGATTAAGCTTGACTGGAAAAATGCACTCTAGTTATACTGAAATAAGAGTGTCCAAACAGCGAAGTATTCTGAAATAGCTATTGTGCTTTAAATTCACATCTTACCGAACACAAAAATTTTTTAAGTGGAGATAAGCCCTTCACCATGTGCTTACCTTTCCAAGTCTTCACTGCAGGAATAACACAATGATAACTTGAGGGCTGCCCCTAACTCGAGTCCTGTCTACACACAAACCCCCCTAACTCAACTATGGTGCTACATTTACTGTGAGTTTTCTGGCCCATGTTGGAGTATGGGTAATGACTTATTAATAAAACTTGTCAACCGCTAATACAACCTCACTGTTAGCTCAAATGTTGTTTTGAAGTGTGACTTGTGGTTGGGCATCTGCCCCACACTGGCAGAAGAGGGGTTAAAGCAGCCCAGGGAGGCTGCGCAGGAAGCAGCCAATTGGGAAAGGGCTTGTAGAAACAGCCAATCAGGGCCAGGTTGGGCCATGTAAGAAGGGCTGCTGAACAAAGAAGCTTCAGTCATTTCCTGGAATTCGAGGAGTGAGGACTAGCTGCCCTGAAGGAGGGAGATGAGATAGCACCATGGTCAGAGCAGTGCTGGGCAGGTCAGGGGAGCATGAGTGGGCTCCTGGCCAACAGCTGCCAGACTGAGGCCCTGATACAAGGGCAAAGAAGGTGCTCGGGTTGTAAGGAAGTGGCCCAGGGAAACCAGCAGTGGGGGTTGGAGGTAACACAGCACTTGACTGCTGCCCCTCCCCTTTGGCCCCAGTTGCCTCTGACACAGTGGTCCTGAGAGTGACACCAGTTGTGATGACAGAAATGACAGCTGCGAGATGCCACTAGATGAAGAATCAGAGAGGTAGCTGTGTTAGTCTGGATCTGCAGAAGCGACAGAAGCCTGCAGCACCTTAAAGACTAACAAAAGTATTGAAGCATAAGCTTTCATGGGCATCCGACGAAGTGGGTATTAGTCCACGAAAGCTTATGCTTCAATACTTTCACTAGATGAAGGCGCACCGGTGAACCAGATCTAATTCCCAGGACAGCCAGCAGGAGGTGCCGCAGTGATGAGCTGAAGCCCCGTTACAGGCTGCTCTTGCTTGGATTAGGCTAACTCATCAGGAGTTACCTAGGTATAGGGTGACCAGTTGTCCCAATTTTATAGGGCAGTCCCGATTTTTGGGTCTTTTTCTTATATAGGCTCCTATTACCCCTCACCCCTATCCCAATTTCTCACTGTGCAAGTGTGAGAAAATACAACAGTGGAGTTGGAAATGAGAGAAGACTAGTGACAAGAGTACAAGGATTTCTCGCAGAAATATGCTATTGCTTGGAAGGAAATGAAAAGAACTATATTCTTATCTGCCGTAGTACCTATTGACCTTGATTTTACAAACCGTTCAGAGGCGTGAACCAGTTAATTGGTATTGGCATCAAAGAAACCCCTGGCCAAGCACAACTCACTCTGAAGAGCTCTCATCCTCCTTCAGTTAAAAAATAAAAATAAAAAAATCACCAGACTCTGAGATGAGCTAGGTAGGATAGGTTATCAGCTGATAAAATAATTTCAGTTGTAGTACATTGGAGATTTAAGTGACAACCTAAATGACATAGGATTAAGGCTAGCCCTGAGATTCTAAACAGTATTCTGACTGAATATATCTCTGTCTGACATACTTTAGGGCTTATCTGTCCTTGAAAGTCAATTCAGATTAAGGTAGGGTGTGAATTTAAAATAGCTTAAGGTGACCAGATGTCCCAATTTTATAGGGACAGTCCCAATCGTCTTAAATGGGAGCCTATTACCCCGCACCTCCTGTCCTGGTTTTTCACACTTGCTGTCTGGTCACCCCAGAATGACTCCGTGTGTAGACACTTAGGCCATGGTTACACTGGCACTTTATAGCACTATAAAGCCCCCAGGAGCGCTATAACCTCCTCCCCGTCCATACTGGCAAGTCACGTAGAGCGCTATAACCTCCTCCCCGTCCATACTGGCAAGTCATGTAGAGCGCTATAACCATGGAGTTATAGCGCTCCTGGTAATCCACCTCCGCATGGGGGATAAGGGCTGTAGCGCAACTGCTGTAGTGCTACAGCGAGAATGTGGACACCCACTGCGCTACAAGTGATCTCTTGAGATGCCTAGAGCCATTTAAGGCAATTGACGGCTCTTCCCTTTGTTTTGAACTCGGCTGGAGGAATGCGGAAGTACCTCTTTAGAGTTTCTCTCTTAACTCGGCAGATAAGCAATGCAAATGTTTAAGGAGGGAGCCTGTGTGAAAACAAAGCTCTCTGTGAACGGACATGCACTGACAGACTCGCTGACAGGCTCTCAAAAAGATGGAAAAACCACTGGCTCTCTCCCTCCGCATACACACAACACGTCCCCCCTCACCCTCTTCGTTTAAAAAGCACGTTGCACCCAGCTGAATGCTGGGATATCTGCCCTAATGTGCTGCTCTTAATGCCGCCTGAAGTGCCGCAAATGTGGCCATGCTATACCGCTGGCGCGTCTCAGTGTGGACATACAATAGCGCTATACATATTGCTGTATAAGGGGACCGCTATAACCAATAGCGCTATAATCCTGTAAGTGTAACCATACCCTTGTATTCCTGAATTGGAATGTCTTGTTCCAGTTGAAGTTAGCTAAACTGGAACAAGGCACTCTCATTCTGGAGTAAGAGTGTCCACACACAGAATTATTCAGGAATAGTTATTCCATGTGTAGATAAGCCCTTATAAAGTAATACTACAGTATTCATGTTGTAAAAGCACTTTAATAGCCTTACTGTAAACAGAAGAGTTCTGGCCCAACTGCCTTTGTGTTTTTTAAAATAAGGGATTGCTTGAATCACACACAAGCAGAAAAGAAGGCAGTCAATCAAAATGAAAAGCAAAAACAAAACAAGATTTTTCCAGCAAGCACTTCACTGATATTCACAAATAACTTTTCCCAGAAATGCCAGCTTGTAAATCACTCTTGCTAAGGAGCAATAGTAATATCCAGTAGCTTCTTGTTGGCACAGCTTTAATATTTTCTAATCCTGTAATAAGATGTACACTGCATTAGTTCTTCATTTTCAAAGCCCATTACACCAAACTAAGGGGCAGAACAAACAAACAATTAAAGATTAGCTATTTTCCGAACCGCCAACCAAGTATGGTCTGAAATAAGGTATTTCAAATAAAAACTTCAGTTTGTTTGTATTTTTTTTAAAAAGACACTTGAAATCCTAAACTGGTAATAAAAAATATCTGTAACAGAAAACTACAAATGCAAGCAGACCAACTGTTATAATGCATATCACAACTTGACATAGCATGTTTGATGGTATGTGTCTGTATTTAGTATTACCAAAGGTGAGGGTCACAACTGCTTGTTGTGAGAAATGTGAGGTTTAGGTGAGTCATACACTTATTGTTGCAATGGTAACTTTCCTAATCAGATGCATCAAATGGCTTTTTGCTGGGGAGAAGCACTGTTAAAGGCATAACCATCAACTGGTGCACAAAAGAATACAAATGATATTGGGGTGCAGAACAGGAAGAATCATGGGAAGATTTAAAAGAGCTGATACAAGAACCAGTGTTTAAGTTTTATACACCAGGAAGGCTTATTAAAATCTCAGCAGATGCTTGAAAGTCTGGATTAGGTGCAGAGATTTTACAGAAGCATGAGGATTGTTGGCAACCGGTTGCATTTGCATCCAAATTACTGACTGAAGCAGAAACCAGATACACACAGATCAAAAAGCAGCTTTTAGGAATATTGTTTACTTATGAGAGATTCAATCAGTATATTTATGGATACACAGTGGAAGTAGAAACAGACCACAAGCCCCTGATAGCGTTATTTAGCAAACCACTAAATGACTACTTTAAGGACTCAAAGAATGATGATAAAGCTGCAAAAGTATGATTTGGTTCTGGCCTACATGCTTAGTAAATTCATGTTCACTGCAGATGCACTTTCCAGGGCAGTGGCTCCCATGAAACCAGGGAAGATGTAGGGCCAGGTCTACAGTGGGGGGACCTGAGATATGCAATTTCAGCTACGTGAATAGCTCGACTTATCTGGGAGTCCTCACGGGAACAAGTTGACCACTGCTGCTCCCCCATTGACTCTGCTTCCACCTCTCGCGGTGGTGGAGTTCCAGAGTCAGCGGGGAGAGGGCTCGGGGATCGATTTATTGCATCTACGCTAGACACGATAAATTGATCCCTGAAAGATCGATCACTACCTGCCAATCCGGCGGGTAGTACAGACTTACCTTTAGAGACAGAGATGCAAGCCTATCTAGATGTGATTGTAAAGTCAATTCCTATAGCTAACAGGAAACTGCAACAAATAAGAGAGGAAACCGAAAGAAGAATCATTGGGAATCCTGAAAGAAGTGATAGTTAAAGCGTGGCCTGAAGAAATAAGCAGTTGCTTTCCAAGTATAAGAGACTATTGGAACTGCAGACATGAACTTACTGTGATAGATGAGGTGATTTTCAAGGGCAGTAAGGTTGTAATTCCAATGAGCCTCCAAAAAGAAATGCTTCAGAAAATCCACGAGGGCCATTTAGGAACTGAGAAGTGCAAACAAGCATGAAAGGTGATGTATTGGTTGCAGATCAATCACGAATTACTAAGGTGGTAGAAAACTGCTTTTCCTGTTGAAATAAAAGCCATGCCAACAGGCATAGTCACTGAGACCTCGTCCAGTCCACAAAGGCCTTATGAGAAGGTAGGCACTGACTTATTTACCTGGCAATCAAAGGATTTTTTAATAGTCATAGATCATTATTCTCTGTATCCAGAAATTTGCACACTGTACAGAATTAATAGGAAGTCAGTGATAGCCGGAATGAAGGGAATCTTCTTCAGACATGGAACTCCAGATGAAGTCTTTAGCAAGAATGGGTCACAATTTTCCAGCGCAGATTACGATTTTCATCACACAACATCATGTCCAAATTACCCCCCAATCAAATGGACTTGTGGAAAGGTCTATATGGACAGTAAAGAACCTTGGAAAAAGATTTGATAGTGGGTGATCTGTACAACATTTTATTGGTTTACCGAAGTGCACCTCTGGAGAATGGCTTTTCTCCAGTTCAGTGGTTACTGGGAAGAAGGATCAGATGTAATTTACCAGTTACTGATAACCTGCTGAAATCTCATAACAATGAAACCATACAGAAGATGAAAGAAAATCAGAAGTGGAAGCAGAAATATTATTTTGACTAAAGGGCCCATGATCTCCCATCTCTTAACCAAGGTCATAGAGTGTGCCTGAGGAATCACACCTCTAATACAAGATTTTTTTTCTCTTGCTGATAATAGCTCATCCAAATTAAACAGCCTCTTAGAATTGGTATGGTAATTTCCAACTTTTTATGCTTTCTGTGTATATAAATGCATCTTACTTCTGTGTGTTCACTTCTATGCATCCGATGAAGTGGGCTATAGCCCATGAAAGCTTATGCTGAAATAAACTGGTTAGTCTCTAAGGTGCCACAAGTATTCCTCATTTTCTTTATGGATACAGACTAACATGGCTGCTAATATTAAACTTCTAATACTTGAGGCCAAAGGGGTACCATTAGAGAACAGCTGCATCCAAGGTATTATATAGTTCAGACAGACCAGGGGACACATTTTGATATAATATAAGGGCTCTACCAGAAATCCCAGAAAGTTCCAAAATATAGACAGCTGACATGGACTCTGGCATTTCCCATCTGATTGATCCTTTGTCATGATATACAAATGGGAAACTGCCAAGGAACAAGAGAACAATTCAGACTCTGTTGAAAGGCTGACAGAGAGAAGATGAGATTGGGAGATTAAATGTCCTGAAAGAATCATAGAGATTTGCTAACCTGCCTGACAAAGAGGTATTTGAATAAAGTGATGGTAGAGGTAAAGACTGGTAAAGACTCACTCAAGAGTGATGTACTGGTAACCTCTCTTCTCTAGATATTTGACACATTGAGTTTATGGAAATGTACTAAATGGACTGAGAATTTTAATATGAGTTATTAGATAAATTTTTTTTTTAAGAGGGAAAAAGTATTGATGTTTATGAAAGATTGTGATTTGGAGACGCTCCCTCATAAGGGCCAGTGTTGTGAGTGTGGGAATTTGGAGATGTGCCCTGCAGGAGGGAAGAAGGGGGGAACATTGCATGACTACGTGCAGCAGTTTACCAGAGATGCTCTCCAATTTGTTTGATTAAACTTTTATTCCTTTCTCATTTACTGGTTTATTAATGAACCCCAAGATCGTTGCATTCTCCATTGGGGTTAATGAGGTTTTCAGCAAGGAAGAATTTGGATAGGGCTTTGGAATTTAGGGTTCTGCAATGGTGGGGGGAGGGACTTGACATGCACACTCATCCAACTTTTCCAGTGTCTGAGTGAAACAATCAGCTATATGAAAAGCCTGATCTGGAACTAAGCCAGGGCAAGACGGGTTATGTTGTAGAAAATAGTACAAAAAAAATCACATGCAACGTCTTGTAGTTCTGTTCTGCTACATTACTTTTAAAGTAAAGATCTACTGAATCTAACAACTTCATGCCCTATTACTTGGCCTGTCTTGGCAACTTTAACTCTGAATTTGTCAACGTTTTATGCTCAAATTCGCAGCGTTAATATTGCACTAATGTAGATGCTATTTCTTTATTCATTTAACATCAGACTGAATTGGAATGCTGCAGAGAACAAACCTCTTTTGGACCATTGAATTCCGACTCCATTGTAAGTTAATTTATCCAGGAAATCTTCTTGTATGGTTAATGTTTTAGAAAGACAATGTTTTTGAAGTGTCATTCAAGAGAAAGTAATATTTTTATATGGAAAGTCATTAAATGGTTTGTGTGCAACAGAAGTACTCAAATATTACATGGCACCTGTATGAACTAGGGGATACTTTGTCTAGTGAGAGAAACAGGCCCCAAACTGCTCTTAATGTTTAAAAGCGCCATATTTTGTAAATACTACAAATAAATCTAAAAGTAAAAGGCCCAGAGAGAACTGATCCTTGTGGGACTTCACAAGTGAGGGGGATCTAGTGGAGAAGGTACAGCTTCTCATCGCTGCTCAAAGGATTCAGTACAGCTCCCACGAACAGGGACTAGAAAAATGTATTTATTCTGGGAGAAGGTTCTCAAACTATAGCCTGTGGAATACTTCTAGGTTCCATGGAGCTGTTCTTGTCCGCAGGTTCAGTACTTGTCAGTCTTCAAGCCATGATAATAGTGGCTAGACATAGTCCAGTTTAGAACTCTTTCAAGGCACAAGAATATTGAATCAAATTGCAAAATTCCTTCCTGTGATTACAGCAGTAGAAGCTGGTGGTAACACAAAGTTAATAAATGGAAGCTCTATACTCAACAAAAGGAAATAAGTTAAAGAAAAATAAATACAAAGTGCTGGTGCAAAACTGCATCCACACAGGAAAGCCAGTTTGACAACTGGATGCAGAACTACTTTTGTTCACCACTGTTTAGTGCATTATCTACAGTTTATCTATTGGAAATCAGCCATACTTTGGAATGGAGACAGTAAGTGTCACAAAGCTATCTAAATCTAGCCCCTGCTTTCTCTGAATCTTCTAAGGTTATGGGAACAGAGCATGGAAGAGGATATGGATGTAGGTAAGTGAATGAATGAAGATTTTGATCTTTGACTTTGATTCTCATTTCAGTTCTAATCTGGAACTTCTCCCAGTTCTTTGCAAGGACTGTCAAAATGACTGGAAGGAAAGCCTTTAAAATAATAAACTAAATTAAAGATGTAATAGTCTAGGATGTTAACATTTGAAATGACAGCTGCAGTTTTCTTTTTAATCAAGGGCATTTTACAGAAGATCACTGTAAAATGCATCACAGTGCAAGGGAAATTGGTTTTAGGTAGACGTATCACATTCCTGGAAGCCTTGACTAATACTTAGCACTTTTTTTACCTTCAAAGCACTGCACAAAGCTAACATAAATTAGCTAATCCTTACAACATCCCTGTGAGGTGGGTAAGAATGATTTCATTTTACAGATAGAGGATACTGAGACAGTGTTTTTAGGTAACTGCTGAAGGTCATAGATGGAATCAGTGTTAGAGTTAGGATTAGAACTCAAATTTCTGGCTCCTAGCTGTGTGCTTGAATCGGTAGATAACTTCTCAGATATTACAATCAATTTGGGAGCTGAAGGGACTTCACACAGTGGTTGTGATTTTGGAAGACAGAGATCCAGAAATGTCAAAAAGACATGTACAAACTGCTGCTTTATTCAAGCCCGTGTTACCAGACTACCTGTTAGTTTGGGGTATACTCATTTATTTGGGTTACTCTTCTTGTGGGGAGGGGGTTCTGTAATTCTATTAATGTGTTGCTTATGTCACTTGTGTGTTCATATGGAGTTCTACTCCTTCCTTCTGCAAGTCCCCTCCCAGTGGGGCTATCCTGCAGGAACTAGGTTCCCCAGGGCTGGGTTCCTCCAGCCCTAGAACTAGATGAACATGCATGCGCACACACACACGCGCACACACAGAGCAAGTCTGAGCAGATTGAGGCAATCAGCACTCTCCAGCTGATCCCCTTATATGTCCCTGTGCACAGTGAGCGGGGTTAAACAGCACTTTCAAGCTGGTACCCTTAGGTGCTCTTGGTCTCAATGGGCTGAGTTGAGCAGCACTTTCAGCTGCCCCACCCCTCATGTGCCCCAAGTTTAAAACGTCCCTATCCCACTTTCACAGTAACCAACTCAGTGAGAAAACCCCACAGTATTTTTAGACACTACAAGGATCTTTTAGCTTAGGTAAAAGAAGCATTCCTGAAGAGTAAATGCGGGAAGCTAAAGACACATGAGTAAAATTCAGAGCGTGAGAGAGAAACAACCAACTTAACCATAAGGGTTATTTATTGAATAATTATGATAACCATACGAAGAGAGCCTAAACCAACATAACATCATTGTTAAAGGGTAATACCTGAGGCAGGAAGGAAAACAGAGAGAGCGATCTTACCCACACCATGAGACTTGAACTGGTCGGGGTTCCCAGGTGATGGTAGCAGCTCGGGGTCCTGAGTGTTGGAGACAGGCAGAGCCCCCAGCATGATCAGCTAGGCGGTGATGGAGTCCCAGTGGAACTGATGCAGAGTTTGGGTCAAAGCCTCAGAACACTGACTTGGGCACAGGTAGAGGGTTTTGTAGAGAAAACACAAAGGGTCAAGGGAGAACAATAGATTTGTTTGAGTAAACTGGGGATTCAAGGGTTTTCTTTAGGCTAGACAATAGGAGCTGATCATTCTTGGCTATGGGAGGTGTTTTCTTCAGGGAACTCACAATGTAACCAGGTTGCTTCAGTATTTTGGGATATCAATCAAAGATCTATTACTAGAATTGGTCTGATAATTGCTGAGCTGGGTGTGTGCAGGCCTAGGTTCATTAGCATTTGGAGTAGGGATTCCCAGAATGCAGTGGAACCCTGCTTTTTAGGTCCCAGAGTTCAGTGCGGTTCTCTTTTCTTCATTCTTCATTTATGCAGATGAGGCTGGGGGAGTGGTCTCAGTTCTCCATTCCTTATGCTAATCGAGATGTCTTAATCTTATTACCTTGTCAGGAGAGGTTGAGGTGTGCCTCCCAATACCCTCCATTGTTCTCTGCAAACCTTTTCTCTGATCAGTTTTGGTTCAAACAGAGACTGGAGTGGAGGAGTGTCTTTCATGAGTGAGACAGGCTGGATACTGCAGCCTGGTTCCTTTAAAACAGAGCTGACTGTTATCAAACTGTGCCCTGGTTCCCAACAACACAGCTGCCTCGTATCACCCACTTTAGTATGGACTAAGGAGAATTTTCTCAAACCAAAAGCAGTTACCCTGGGATTATTAGATAATTAGGCTGCGATGTTATTGACATAATTTGGGATAGTATAGATCATTGTTGCAACCAAGGTCCTGTAGTGGCACCAAATCTTATGTAAAGGGGGACATATAAGGTGTCTAAGACCAGGTTATGGTTTGTTGAAGTTATTAATATTGGCTCTATATTGTCTGTATCTCAAATTTATGCTATACTTCTGGGTGACCCTCCAGACAAGTTGGTGTTAGCTCTGCCTAGCCTGCTTGATGGCCCATTAAGGACCATCAGCTATACAACTGACCCATTGAGAGAAGGCAGACACACCTTGTGACTCAGCATGGCATGCCGCAACTTGCCCATGTGACCCCAAACTCCATTTTGCTGTAATTTTCCACAGTAAGAACAAAGGTGTTCTTACACCTGGAAAAGACTATAAAAGGCTGATGCTTCATCTCCATCTTGTCTTCAGTCCTGCTTTTTACCTCTGGAGGGATTTTGCTACAAACTGAAGCTCTACACAAAGGACTGATGACCATCCCAGCTGTGGATGTACTGTACTCCAGAGACTTGGTTTGAATCTGCAGTTTATTTTATAACTGCTACAAGCCTGAACCAAGAACTTTGCCATTAGTGCATGTAATTGATTCCATTTAACCAATTCTAGCTCTCGCCTATATCTTTTTCCTTTTATGAATAAACCTTTAGATTTTAGATTCTAAAGGATTGGCATCAATGTGATTTGTGGGTAAGATCTGACTTGTATATTTACTGGGTCTGGGGCTTGGTCCTTTGGGGTCGGGAGAACCTTTTTTCTTTTATTGGGGTATTGGTTTTCATAACGATTTGTCCCCATAACAGGTGGCTGCTGGTGGGGAAACTGGAGTGTCTAATGGCATTGCTTGTGTGACTTGTGGTTAGCCAGTGAGGCAAAACCAAAGTCTTCTCTGTCTGGCTGTTTTGGTTTGCCTTAGAAGTGGAAAAACCCCAGTCTTGGGCTGTAACTGCCCTGCTTTAAGCAATTTTTCCTGAACTGGCAAACTCAGTTGGGTCCCACCAGAACCAGCACCCTTACATAAGCATAGGAATGATTGTTGTAAAATCAGACTCCAGCGTTCCTTCTGGGCTAGTATTTCCAACCCTCCTTCCTTGATAAACCTCATTTCTTGGGTATTCATTTGACAAATGTACTCACAGCACTTCCTTGGGCTGAGAAGGCTATTTGTTAGGATCTCAGGCCATGATTCCAGCTTTTCATTTAAATTAGAGGCTAGCTTCCTAGGCAGATGTCTGCTTTAATGAATCCCCCAGTATGTGTTAAAAATAAGAGGCTATAAATAAAATTGATTAAATTATTTCAAAATTTTAAAAAGAACATCATTAGGGCCCTACCAAATTCATGGTCCATTTTGGTTAACTTCATGGTCACAGGATTTAAAGAAATCATAAATTTGATGATTTCAGCTATTTAAATCTAGAATTTCATGGTGGTGCAACTGAAGGGCTCCTGATCTGAAAAAGAGTTGGGAGCAGGAGAGAAGAGGAGGAAGCAAGGTTATTGTAGGGGAGGCTGTGGTATTGCTACCCTTACTTCTGCGCTGCTACTGGTAGTGGCACTGCCTCCAGAGCTGGGCAGCCACAAAGGGACGGCTGCTGACTGAGGGCCCAGTTCTGCAGGCAGAAGTAAGGGTGGCATGGTATGGTGTGACGTGTTTTTCATGGCCATGAATTTGGTAGGGCCCTACGCATCATTAAAACATTTTCAGCCCTGACCTTCACAACCACCTGCACCTTAAAAGGGGGTAGAAAGAGGTTACCAGGATCCCCTTAAGACTTTAGGAAAGAATGGGAGGGAGAGTCCATCAAATATTGTTGATGTGTGTTGACCTGTAAGGAACAAGGGAGATGGGGATATCTGAGAAAATATAACTTGTTTTCAGATTTTTTCTAAAATAAGGTAAAGATATTTGCATACCTCACAGGGGTTTTGTAGGGATTAAATAATTATTATAGGGCTTCCTCTGGGATTCAATAGTCCATGGTTCCACAGTGAAGTGACTTTTCCTTTCAGGTAAGAAGGCTGGATTCAGCTCCCTCTTCAGCCTTTCAGCACTGGTCAGAGCATTGCCAAGGGGCAGTTGGTTTGTGTGCATACTTGGGAAGTGAGACAAGGTAGGAATTCTGTATTTTTGGAGTGATAGTAATGAATGCAGAAGTAAATGAGAAATCAACAGCTTTTAAACAGAGATGAAGTGCTCTTTCAGCAGGAGAGACCACTGCTGTCTGGTTGTTACATCAAACAGCTCTTTTTAGCAAGGATACTTTTCTTATTATTACTGCAGTAATGGCTAAATTGTGCTAGATGCTATACAGACACATAGGGAGATAGGTTTCAGAGTGGTAGCTGTGTTAGTCTGTATCAGGAAAAACAACAAGGAGTCCTTATGGCACCTTAGAGATTAACTAATGTGACAGTGTCCAGTTTGCAAATTAATTCCAGTTCTGCAGTTTTTCGCTGGAGTCTGTTTTTTGAAGTTTTTTGTTGAAGAATTGCCACTTTTAAGTCTGTTATTGAGTGTCTAGGGAGACTGAAGTGCTCTTATACTGGTTCTTATATGTTATAATTCTTGATGTCTGATTTGTGTCCATTTATTCTTTTGCATTGAAACTGTCCAGTTTGGCCAATGTATATGGCAGGGGGGCATTGCTGGCACATGATGGAATATATCACCTTGGTAGATGTGCAGGTGAACAAGCCTTCATTAGAGCCTGAATGAATACTGGGAGTGGATATATCACTACAAAAACTAATTAGACTCTGCAGATACTCATACGTTCTTGTCAATTGTTTGAAATGGGTCACCTTGATTGCACTGGCCTCATTAGCACTACAAAAGTGATCTTTTCCCCCCGCCTTTGGTATTCATTCCTTCTTGTCAACTGTTGAGAATAGGTCACTTCCACTTTAATTGAATTGGCTCATTAGCACTGGCCCCCCCTTGGTAAGGCAACTCCCAGCTTTCCAAGTGCTGTGCATTTATACCTGCCTACTGTATTTTTCACTCCAGGCATCTGTTGACATTGATTTTAACCCACAAAATCTTATGCCCAAATAAATTTTAGGGCTGGTTTTCACTAGCGCGGGGGATCGACTGTAGATATGCACTTTCAGCTACGTTAATAATGTAGCTGAAATCAGTGTATCTACAGCCGACTTACCTGCCGTCCTCACGGCGGCGGTGGTTGGCAGCGTGCTCCCCCGTCTACTCTAGCTTGTGCCTTTTGGCGAGCTGGAGTTACGGAGTCGATGGGGGCACCAATGGCGATCAATTTATCGCGTCTTGATGAGACGCGATAAATCGATCGCCATAAGATTAATCTCTCCCGGCTCTAGTGAAGACAAGCCCTTAGTCTCTAAGGTACCACAAGGATTCCTCGTTTTTACACAGGGTGATGTTACCCTGACTTTACATGTGTCCCTTTCCCCCATGCTTTGTCTTTTATAGAGTATGGGGTGAGGATCATGTATTCCCACATCTGTACACAGAGCTGGCTCTAGAACAGCTCTGCCTCCTGTCTCCCCTTCTCTGCGAGCATGCCTGGGGGCTTGGTGCTACCCTCTGGAGCTGGGTGTCACAGCCCCGTGCAGGCAGGAGCAAGCAGCGGGTGTTGGGGTGTGGGAGGGAGCTGCCTGGTCCCCCGCAGCCAGGGATCCAGCCAGTGCACAATCACCTCCGCTCCTGCAGCGCCAATCCCAGACTGAAATGGCTGTAGCAGCCCTGCCCACGGTCCCACGTCTTGCCATGCAGCGTGGGGAAGGGCGGGGGCTCTGAGAGCAGGACTGCAGCCTGGTTCCCACACTGACCTAGGGTCCCTGTGGCTGGATGGGAGCAGACTCTGGGGAACCCAGCTTGGGGCAGCCTCAGCAACACCCCAGAGTCCAGGCAGTCACACCGCGGTGCGACTGGGGACAGAGCCAGCTGGGCAGGGGGCGCCACCTGTAGCTCTCATGCGGACCATGCTGGGGTTGCTGTGGGGTTCGGCTGCCAGGGCCCAAGGAAGAGCAGTTGGTGGTTGGTGATTGCAGGGCAGCATGCCCAGGACTCCTGCGAGCTGGCCATGGACTCGGCCCGCGCAGTGGCACGAGTTTTGTTCAGCCCAGGCTGCCGTTTCCCTCCTCTGCCCGGGCAGGAGGTGGCGCAAGGGGGAGGAGGAGGAGGGAGCGGTGGCGTAGGTAGGGACAAGCCAAGGAGGAGCCCACAGCTGGCACTGGAGGAGCTGGCCGCCATGTTCCCTCGCCACCCCTGTGCCCTGCAGCCAGGGCAGGACCGTGCTACTGGCTCGCCTCCTCGGGGTGGTGGAGTGGCCACTGCCTGTGGGAGAGCGGCAGGGATACGCTCCTCACTGAGCCAGCTCCACCTGCACCACCGTACAGCCCCAGCAGCACCCGGTCAGAGAACAACGGGGCAGTCAGGATCCAGCGCAGGACTCTGCCTCAGGTCGGAACTGGGGCCCCAGCATTTATGCCGCCCCTGGTAATTTGCCACCCCAAGTCCCTGCTTGTTTTGCTGTGCCTAGAGCTGCCCCTATCTATACAGCATTTAGCACATTTTGCCCACTATCGTAATATAAAGAAATACTGTACTCAGTGGCTTGTTTGTCTAGGCTGTGATTGTCAAATTTTAGAGCAGATGTGGCAGGCGTGAAAATTATGGTATCTTCCATTTTGGGGTGAGATATGGGTTCCATTCTTGGTTTAGACACACTCTTTCCTTTGTGACCTTGGGCAAATCACTTAATCTTGTTTGTACCTCAGTTACTCATCTGTAATATGGAAATAATACTTCTCAGGACTGAGTACTCAGGTATTTTGTGGATAAAATTCATTCATGATTGTGTGGGGTACATATATAATATATCCACAATGGTTCCCTTACTTAACCATTGCCAGTTTCCTTTTTAACTCCTTGCCTATTCACTAGTTTTAAACATCTTATTTTTAAGGCTGTTGATTAATCTCCATTAACTCACACGCTTTACTAAAAAAAAAATTAATTGCAATTAGTTGAAGTTTTAATTGCACTGTTAAACAATAGAATACCAATTGAGATTTATTAAATATTTTGGGTGTTTTTCTATACTTTCATTCATACAATATTCTGTGTTGTAATTGAAATAAAAATGTATATTTTTTCATTATAAATATTTGTACTGTAAAAGTATTTTTCAATTCACCTCATACAAGTACTCTAGTTCAATCTCTTTGTCATGAAAGTGTAATTTACAAATGTAGATTTTTTTTTGTTACTGCTCTCAAAAACAAAACAATGTAAAACTTTAGCACCTACAAGTCCACTCAGTCCTACTTCTTGTTTGTCTTAGTGAGTGACTGAAGTTTGTTTACATTTACAGAAGATAATGCTGCCCTCCTCTTATTTACAATGTCACCAGAAAGTGAGAACAGGCATTTGCATGGCACTTTTGTAGCTGGCATTGCAAAGTAATTATGTGCCAGATAAACTAAACATTTGTATGCCCCTTCAGGCTTCGGCCACCATTCCAGAAGACATGCTTCCATGCTGGTGACACTTTTTAAAAAAATGTGTTAATTAAATTTGTGACTGAACTCGTTGGGGGAGAGTTGTATGTCTCCTACTCTGTTTTACTCAGGTTCTGCCATATTTCATGTTATAGCAGTCTCAGATATGACCCAGCACATGTTCATTTTAAGAACACTTTCAGAGCAGATTTCACAAAACACAAAGAAGGTACCAGCATGAGATTTCTAAAGATAGCTAAAGCACTGAACCCTGGCCCTAAGTGACTGGGTGTTTAAAAAGAAAAAACTAACTCCAAAGAAAGTGTTTAAGAATCTGAAGTGCCTTCCAAAATCTGAGAGGAACGAGGTGTGGAGCATGCTTTCAGAAGTCTTAGAAGAGCAACACACTGATGCGGAAACTACAGAACCAAAACCACCACGAAGAAAAATCTTAGCACGCACAGAAGTTTTCCTTCCTCAAGTGCACCTGATACTCTGTGGCCATTACAACTGCATTATTGCCTCCTCATCTTCTAAGAACAGAAGCTTTTTTTAAAAATCCCTCTTCTCTGTTATCACAATGTACTGCCAGTAGGTGGAGATGTTCCAAGGACTGACTCCCCAGCCAACTGCTCAAGCTGAGAAAGCAAATGATAAATTCTGATTAATAGACATTACAAAAGGTTAGCCATCTCCAGGCAGTATAGTTCATTTCCTCCCCACCATTCATTCATTGTGCAAAAAAAAAAAAAAAAAAAAAATGGAATAGAAGACTAGTTGAGATCTCTTGCTTTGCTATAACTCTGCTACACAACCACTTTTCCCAGCTTTAACAGCTTCACAAGAGTTCTGCTGCAGCACACTTGCAACTGGGACTATCAGGAAAGGGCTGGCTGAGCCAGAAAGCTTTTGTGGCAGCTACTGAGGTAGCAGGGGATGGAGTTAAGGCTGCTGAATATCAGTCAAAGATGGTAATCGTCTTGTGATGTCTAGTCATAGCGATCCAGACTATGGGATTTATATTTCTTAAAGAAAAAAGCAAACCTAGGAAATTTCATACACAAACTATATCAATAGAATGTTAAAGTTGCCCAGGAAAGCACACACGTCACAAAATGCCAAACTGAGAACATGCACATCTTGTTACCTGTTATTTCTTCTGATTAGCTGAGAGATGTTGTAGTGGTGAAAGGCTTTCTCCTGCGGATCACAGAAAAGAATATTTGCAGGACTGGATCCCAGCTCCTGGGAAAGTAATAAGTGAAATACAATAAAACTGGCTGAGAATATGGATAAGGGCTTGAACAAATGCTTACTGGGGCTTTATTAATTACACAAATCACTTAGCACAGACCAACCTAGAGTGAACAATCTTTCAGTATTTCAATCAAATGCCTCCATCTTCCTATTACCTTTTTAATAAAATAGCGTTAGCATTGTTGGGTTGGGGAGGAAGGAACTATGGTGTGAATGCTTAGCATTCCTTATCTTTTGGCACTGTCTCTGTTTAGCTTGCCCCATAGCATCTGAAACATGCCCAGCCTTGCTGAAGAGTGTAGGGGATAGATGAAAGAGCATAAAGCACATCCAATCACTCACTCCGTTATCTGTGTGAGCAGCCATGCTTGGCCTTTGTGGTGTATAAAGGCATATTCAGTTAATTGAAAAACCCCGTTGCTGCTCGTGAAAACAAAACAAGAAGCTCTTTAATTCATAATCCTTTGAAAGGTGCTTTAAAAGGAACTGTGCTTTTCAGTATTGTTATTGTTTGAGGGTTTTGTTTTTAAAAGATATGATTAGAAGTATTGTGAGACCCGCAGGGCAATTTAACATCCATGCAAAACTTCAATCATTCATGCCCAGGGCCAACACCTTGTAAAGGGAAGCCTATTTTCAGCTGTGTGGCCTGACATGGGCACAGTCATACAGCTGTGGAGTGTTCTTTACTGGCCCTGCTTTTGAAGGCATTAAAAGACAGCAAAAAATAACTCCCATGAACCTCTCAAGCTTCTGAACAAACAAGCCATACCCTTTGGCCCCCATCTCAAAAAGTCCTCCCATTGTCCTCACTTGCAATCCATTATTTAGTAGGGCTCATATGTGCAAGACTCATGTGACTCTTATGATGGGTTATGTTGATGGGCCTTAAATAATGTATTACAAATGGGACATTTTAAAGGTTTTATTTTTTTTAATGTCAGTGGTTGATATAAAAGTCAGGGGTTTTCTTTTTGCAAATGTGCTAGAAGGCAAAATCATGCAAAATCATTCAAAAGCATTTCTTTTACTAGTTTCTTTTAAATGCTCTACCTTCTCTGCCTCTCCACTGATGTCTGTAGTTTCAAGGAGCCCAATGGGATTATTAAGTTTTCCCAGCTGATGAGGAAGTGTAAACTGTAACTGGGGTTATGCACTCTTCCTTTGTTGAAGACTTCTGTTCAGAGCTCTCTGATGATCCATTTATTTGGATAAGACAAAAAACCAACCCCAGATCCTGACCATTTAATATCATTAAAGAGCCAATGGCATTTTTGGCAAGTGTAATTGTTAGCCCATCTGTCCTAGAAAAATACTAGCTGGTGTAATTGAATTCTGTCTACCTGAATGTTCACTATACACTACTTGGAGAAATTATTTTTTGCTTCCCCTCTTTAAAAATGTGCAATGTTTCTGGTTAAAATAGCTGTGATGTATGGTATTAGATAAATATAATTTCATAGTTGTGCATAGTGAAGTATGAATGCATAAGAAGGCAGGATCCCTGCCTATGTGAGGGTTGGAATCTATTATTAATTTACGTAGCTAAAATATAGATGACAGCATGGCAAAGATAGGAGAAGTTAGTTAGCAGTTTGGGGCACTTGGCTGAATTGATACTTTTCTTCTGCAGGCTACTATTTTGTGCTTCTGAATCTGAGTTTTAATTTAAAAAGAAACCAAAACTCTCCTGTGCTTACGTTTGCAAGAGAATGCAGTGATGTCTTCCTGAATCTGCAGAGAGCTTAAAACAATGGCTCTGGGAGAGGTGTAAACTGTCTCATTCACTGCAAAGGGTGGTTAAATACAACTATGACAATTTGTATGTGAACATTAACTATTTTATGGCTGATCAAAGCAACAAGACAAGAGGGATGATCATATTATGATCTATTCTGTGAGTGGAACCTCATTTTGGAATTTCAAATAGGTAGAGCTTGGAAAAGTACTTGCTACACTTCCCCCACCCCAGGTTCTTGCCCTGGCCATTCATGACAGAACAGTAGGTGTTTATTTTTTTAAAAAAATTGGGGAGGGGGCATGAAGTGGAGAGCATGGTTACACTTACAGGATTATAGAGCTTTTGGTTATAGCGGCCCCCGTATACAGCAATAGGTATAGCGCTATTGCGTGTCCACACTGAGACATGCCAGCGGTATAGCATGGCCACGTTTGCGGCACTTCAGGCGGCATTAAGAGCAGCGCATTAGGGCAGGTATCCCACAGACCACCTCTTCCCGATCTGGCACAATGCCTTGTGGTAGGGGGGCGTCGCTTGTGGGTCATTTTGCATCCTGTTCCAACTACGCATGATGCTTCGTGTCATATCCCAGCAATCCCTGTGTTTCCGTCCACCTCAGGCGCTATCTTTCAACGATCAGAGAGGTAGCCGTGTTAGTCTGGAATTGCAGAACTGACAAAGAGTCCTGTGGCACCTTACACCTAACATTCAGTTAGTCTTTAAGGTGCCACAGGACTCTTTGTCACTTCTGTATCTTTCAACGGTTTCAGCAAGGCGCACTCCGTCGTCCATTTTCGTGTGCCACAATGAATCCCCAACTGCTGAGGGACATGCTGACGACTGTCGCCAGCACATCTCAGTGTGCAGTGGAGTTAATCCTCGACATGCAAGGCGACAGTGATGGGTCCGAAGACAAGATCGAAGTGGTGAATGCATTTGACACGAAGCTTCTTGTCTCATTAACAGACATGCTCACGGCCGTGGAACGCCACTTCTGGGCATGAGAAATGAGCACTGACTGGTGGGATCGCATCGTCATGCAAGTCTGGGACGACGAGCAGTGGCTGCAAAACTTTCACATGAGAAAAGCCACTTTCATGGGACTGTGTGCTGAACTTGCCCCTGCCCTGCGGTGCAAGGACACCAGATTGAGAGCTGCCCTCCCAGTAGAGAAGCGGGTGGCTATTGCGATCTGGAAGCTGGCCACCCCAGACAGCTACCGATCAGTGGCCAACTACTTTGGGGTGGGAAAGTCGACAGTTGGACTTGTGTTGATGCAAGTGTGCAGGGCCATTAATCGCATCCTGCTACGAAAAATCGTGACTCTTGGTAACGTGCATGACATCGTGGCTGGCTTTGAAGAAATGGGTTTCCCTAACTGTGGAGGGGTGATAGATGGGATACATATACCTATTCTGGCTCCCGACCACCTAGCAGACGAGTACATTAACCGAAAGGGGTACTTCTCCATGGTTCCCCAGGCACTTGTGGATCACCGTGGGCGTTTTACTGACATTAACGCTGGCTGGTCTGGAAAGGTGCATGACGCACGCATCTTCCACAACACCGGCCTTTTCAAGAAGCTGCAAGCTGGGACTTTTTTCCCAGACCAGCATATCCCCATGGGGGAAGTCGAAATGCCCATCGTGATTCTTGGTGACCCAGCTTACCTTTTAATGCCCTGGCTCATGAAACCCTACACAGGGAGCCTGGACAGCAGCCAGGAAAGGTTCAACTACAGGCTTAGCTGGTGTCGAATGACTGTGGAGTGTGCTTTTGGGCATCTCAAAGCGCGCTGGTGCTGTCTTTATGGGAAGCTAGACTTGGCTGAAGGAAGTATCTCTGTGGTTATTTCCGCATTGCTGTGCCCTACATAATCTTTGTGAGCGGAAGGGTGAAGGCTACACTCAGGCATGGTCCTCGGAGGTTCAATGCCTGGAGGCCACGTATACACAGCCAGAGAGCAGGGCTCTTAGAGGGGCCCAGCGCGAGGCTGTTAGGATCAGGGATGCCTTGAGGGAGCATTTTGAGGCTGAAAGTCCAGTTCTAACAGGAAGTGCAGGGGGAGGGAGTGTGCAATCTTTTTATATAAAAGGCATTGGCTTTTCTGTAGCCATTAATAATCTATGTACACTGAATAAAGAAACCCATTCATTAAAAAGACAATTCATTTATTCAACAGCTACTTCGGTTGCTGAAAGAAAAGGTTATGATGCATGTGTGGGGGAAGCGGGGGGAGGTGCAATTGGGGTGGGATGGGGTCAGTCAGAGATTGGAATATGTCCGGATCTCAGACTCTGCAGTGCCCTTAGAGTTGCCGTGTCCTCCAAACCCCATTTGCAGAGGGCAGTGAGGCATGTTATTAGGGGTTGAGTGCAGTGGATAAGGGTCGTGGGTTTGTGGGTTGGTCGGTGAAGACAGGAGGGTTGGAGGCAGCTGTGGGTGGTAATAACCAGATAGCTGATGATACTGATAGCCCGGAGGGGACAGAGGGCCAGAAGGGGAAGGGTTTTGAGGTAAATGATAAAGGGGGTGGAGAGCGCAGTGCTTCTCCTCCTGAATGGCGACAATCCGCTGCACAGTTTCTAATTGAAGCTGCAGTAATGAGAATAGCTTATCGGTGGTTTCCCGCTGGTGAATCACGTTCTCCTGCTGCGCCTTCTCCTTCAACTTGCTCTCGTTCTCCCTCCACCTCTGTGCAGTTTGATTCTCCATTACAGCCCGTTGCATTACTTGCTGTACTAGATCCTCTTTGCTCTTTCGTGGCCTCTTCCTCAGTAGCCTCAGCCTGTCAGCTGTTGATAACAGCGATGGCACAGGGCTCAAGGTCAGAGAAAATGAAACATGTAATAGTGGCTCTCTTTTAAACAGCAGACATGCAGATGATTCCCCCTCATTCCCCATTTGCCTGTCCCACAGAGAGCACACAGACAACAACGGAGCCCCTGCCATGGTGAGTCCTCTCCAGATGCAGGGGGAATGATTGTTTCCCTGCCGAGCTGTGCTATGGCTGCGGGGGGGGGGGGGGGAGTGCAGGGAAGTGGCAGGAGCCCTACTCTGAACACTGTCCCAACATTCTCTGTAGGTGTTTGTCCTGGAAGATATCTCGCTGCTGCGGATCACCGAGGAAGAAAGGGAGGGCATTCCAATGAGATGCAGCTTCCGCCCAGGGCCATATGCAGCTTGCCTCTGTGCAGCAATGCTCCCCCCACCCATCGTAGCACAGTGGTGGGGACTAGTGACCGTGACCGGGATGGGGGCCACGCTGGCTCTCCAGAGAAACCTGCATTGCAAGCGCTCTTATTGAGACCTTTGAAGAGATTACTGATGACGATTACCGCGATGTAATAGACTACATCAATGCACTATTCCACATGTAGGCAAGCATGCAAGCATCCCTTTCCACCCCAAGCTGCCTGTCTTCCCAATAGAAAAGCAGCTTTACCTCCGCAATCCGCTGCTGAGCTGCCCCCTGCAACCGCCGGACGCTGCGGCTGGCTGCCCTCCTCCTGGCTTGAGAAGAGCTCCTGGCTGCATGCCCCCCTGCACTCCTCCTGGCTGCATGCGTCATGGGACTCCTCTGTGCCCTGGGTCGCTGCCGCCTCCTCTTCTTCCTCTTCATCCTCCTCCTCTTTGTCCTCCTCTTCACCCCCCACCTTCACTGGTGGGCTGGGAAGTGTCTGTGGTGGTCGATGGAGTGCACGTAGGATCAACACCAAGTATCGCGTGCAGCTCCTTATAAAATCTGCAAGTCACCGGGGCTGCCCCGGAGCGGCCGTTTGCCTCGCGGGCTTTGTGATATGCATTCCTAAGCTCCTTTACCTTAACACGGCACTGCAGAGTGTCCTGCTCATGGCCTCTTTCCGCCAACGCCCGTGATATCTGCCCATAGGTATCATAATTCCTGCGGCTAGACCGCAACTGAGACTGAACAGCCTCTTCCCCCCAACAGCTGATGAGATCCAGCACCTCGCTATTGCTCCATGCTGAGGATCGCCTATTGCGAGGAGGCATGGCACGTGGACTCATGATCAAGCAGAATGATCACCTGCAAGGATTCCCGGGCTAGTGGGATGCATGCAGTGGATGCATCCCACTTCGTCGGATGCATCCACTGCATGCATCCGACGAAGTGTACTAGCCTGTGAAAGCTTATGCTTCAATACTTCTGTTAGTTTTTAAGGTGCCACAGGACTCTTTGTCACTTCTGCCACCCAGACTAACATGGCTACCTCTCTGATTCATGGGGGTTAATAATACCCTGTCTCACATATTTACCTTAGTGAATTAGTCAGACCTTTAAGTATAGCAGTAGACATGATTCTGCTATTTCTTTCTTTACAATTTGTGCTGGCATCATTTAAATGGAAAGCACACTTGGGGCAACTGGAACAGCAGTAGTTTGTTAAATGAGCACTTGACTGGGCATCAATTTATTCCTGAATTTATTCCTGGGTCTATCACAAATTTATTATGTGAACTTGTGTAAGTCACTTAGGTGCAGATCCTCAGAGATATTTAGGCACCTAACTTCCATTGAAATAAATAGGAGTTAGGCATCTAAATCACTTTAAGGACCTGAGCCTTACCTTTTGGGTTTATCAGCTAGTTCAGGGGTTCTCAAACTGGGGGTCGGGACCCCTCAGGGGGTTGCAAGGTTATTACATGGTGGGGTCATGATCTGTCAGCCTCCACCCCAAACACAGCTTTGCCTCCAGTTTTTATAATGGTGTTAAATACATATAGTGTTTTGAATTTATAAGGGGGAGGGAGAGTTGTACTCAGAGGCTTGCCATGTGAAAGGGGTGACCAGTACAAAAGTTTGAGAACTACTGAGCTAGCTCATGTATAAAATGGAAGTAAGTTACTTGGCTAAAAGGCTTTGACTTCTATAGTGTGAAATCTCCATTCTTTGAACAACAACATGTTTACTAGGATGAATATTCATTTAACCCCTCCTCCCTGGTTGTTAGACCATTTGCCTGGGAGTCAGGAGCTTAAGGCATGGCTACACTTTTCATTTTATACCGCAATAAAACTTCCCAGGGCGCTCTACCTTACTCCCCATCCACATTGGCAAGGCACGTAGAGCGCTCTGGCTCCCTGGCTGGAGTGCTCCTGGTACTCCAACTCGGTGAGAGGATTAACAGCTGTTGCATATTGGGTCAGACTCTTCAATGTCAGTGTAGATGAGGAGTTATGTTACTGCGCGCTGAGTGACCTCTGGAAATGCCACACAATCCCCTTAAGTCAAGTGGTCTCTCTTCCCTTTGTTGTGAAATTGCTGCGGGAATGTGGATGTGCCTTTTCAAATCTCTGTTTCAGACAGCAGATGCTTATCTGCTATGAGGCAAAGCAAACATTTACTCAGTGAGTGAGTGAGAGGCAGGGGGGCTACAGGGGACTGAACTTACAAGATAGCGTGCTGACACACTCTCAGCACTCAATGAATCCACTCTCTCTCCCCCCACATACACAAACACACTCCACCCGACCTCCCTCATTTGAAAAGCATGTTGCAGCCACTTGAACGCTGGCATAGCTGCCCATAAGGCACCGCTCTTTAATACTTTAATATGTCATCCCTACACTCCCAATGCCACTGCAAGAGCTGCAAATGTGGCCATGCCAGTGCTCTTGCAGCTATCAGTGAGGACAGACTGGAGCGTTTTCCCTAGTGTGCTCTCCAAAGGCTGGTTAACCCAAAGCGCTCTACACCTGCAAGCCCTTGGAAATCTAGTCCCTGCTCTGCCACTGGCCTTTGGGGAAGTCGCTTAATCTTTCTACATCTGTTTAGCCTCTCACTGTTTGTCTCTTTAGAGAATACATTATTTTGGATGGGGACTTTCTCTTACTATATGTATGTACACTGCCTAGTAAAAATGGACTCCCAATCTTGGCTGTGCCCTCTAAACTCTACTGTAGTACAGATAACAGTAAATAAAGTTGCTAATATGTCTATTAGGTGAGAGATTGAAAGAGATGAACAGTCTGAGCCTAGGGTGAAATGCCATGCAGATTATTTAGTGGGATAGCCCATGGTTTAAATAACACAGAATTTAGCTCAGAAATTTTTCTGTGTGTGGTAAAAGAATTTTAACTTTCTTGTTTTCCACTATTGAGTGACAGATGGAGTGAGTTTATCTTTAGTCATTATTTTTGGCCTTCCAGTTCTTGCCTGATTATTTTATCTATTGGTATTTTTAGTTTAGCTAAAATACATTTATTTTAGCATGTAACTTCCTCACCAACCTAAGCTGTAATAGGTGCAAAATTGTATTGATGGTGTGCTTGTTCCGTAAACAAGCTCCAGGAGTTTGAATTCTGCACCTTTCTTGAGCAATGAATCCATTAAAGACACAACATACTGAATAATTAAAGTCTGATGGGCCTTGTTACAAATGATACAACTTACATATTACCTCCTATTTTAGCGTTTTACAGTATTGGATAAGAGTTCGTACTGTTCTGTCAATGTGTCCAAGTTTAGAACAAATACATTAAGGAATCTTGCAGAGTGTTTTGTTAGGTTGACAAGTCTTTCTTGTAGTTCTTGATTTATGTTTTGATTTGCATCATTCACGGGCCATGCTTGATAGTGTATTGATAAAATAAACATTCATTTCTCCTACATTACCATTATGTATTTAAATATTGAGATGGTATTGAATGCTTTCAAGTTTTTCTTAGTGGGCCATCAAATTGAAAGTCTGCAAGTACAATGATTGTAGATGCCTCTAATGCAATTTAAAATGCCAAATGTAGTGTACAATTAAAGAAACTATTTTTAAATTTTGACCTTGCTAGACAGGATTGAACTTTGTAAACAGTGACAGTCACAGTGATTGTAGTTGCATAATCATGAGTATCGTTTTTCCAGATCACCCTTTCTAAACCAAAACTTTCATTTACAATTTGTTTCAAATTCCTGTGCAGTATTTTTGCCTGGGTTCCTATCTTATCAACTTTAAATTGCTCTCTTTAGAACAAGGAGTACAAAAAAATTGTTGGTAGTCCAGGTATGAGCCTGTGAGTGAATGGTTTGGCTCTGATTGTTGATAGAATACAGCAGTTCGCAGGGGCAGCACCAGAGCAGTGGTTTGCTTCGCGGGCTTTGTGATAGTATTCCGCAGCTCCTTCACTTTGACTCTGCACTGCTGTGCGTCCTGGTCATGGCCCCTTTCCATCATGTCCCTGGATATCTGCCTGAAGGTATAGTCATTCCTGCAGCTGGAGTGCAGCTGGGACTGGACAGCTTCCTCCCCTCAAACACTGATGAGGTCCAGCACCTTGCCATTGCTCCATCCTGGGGATCGCCTGGTGCATGGAGGCATGGTCATCTGGAAAGATGCACTGAGAGCACTCCATGCCTTACTGAGCAAACAGGAAGGGGATTTTCAAAATTCCCAGAGAATTTAAAGGGCGTGTCTGACGGTTGGTTACCTGAGAGCAGGGCAGTAGAGTTCAAAGTGATGACCAGAGTGGCTAGAACAGGCATTGTGGGACACTTCTGGAGGCTGATCTGAGTGCATTCATAGATCAGGGTGTCCACACTGGTGCCCTAGCACTCCAGGCAGGGCGCAGCAAGCGTTATGCCTCTCGTCGAGGTGGATTACCAGAAGCGCACCAGTTGCAGTGTCCAGGTGCTCTTCGTGCCTTGTCAGTGTGAACACGTCATGAGTTAGGGCAGCCGGGGCTGCTTTAATGCACTGTAAACTTGCAAGTGTAGCCCTAAGACTCTATCCTTTCTTTGAGCGATGCTAATTTCTTATCTCACTTGTTGCGGTGCAGCCATACTGCACTACTTAATAAACCCCTTTAAATAGGGAAATAAAAAGTGTTTCCTTTCTTGTCTCTGAAGGATTGGAATAAACTGTAGTGATTTAGAAGAAAAAAGGGGATGGTTTATCGTGGTTGGATGTTTCATACACCATGAATCTCATGAATTCTCATGAATTCTCTTTACATCATGAATTCTCTTTACATCACTTCTCTTATAGTATGCATGAGTGTATCAGTGCAAACGAAGAATTAAAAAGGAAATGTCCCCAGGGCCTTGAAGGGGGGAAGGGATGGTGATTCCACCCTCCACTTAAGTAGCTTTTCTTCCAGGAATGTCAGCTTTCAAAAAAGCAGGTAGGGCGGGAGGAAGATAAGTAACCCCAACCCTCTGCTGTGCAGTTCCCTGAAAGCCCACCTTCCTAGACCCCAGATTTAAAAAGAGAGTTTCTTGAACAGACCACCCGGTTATACCAGCTCTCTTCAGAATATTGTGCTCTGTGGGGTTTCCTATATCCATCTGCATCATTAGAACAGTCTCCAGGATAAACAATGAGGTAACCATACTAATGTTATAGTTTCTTTCCTTCAAGTCCCTTATTTAAAACACACTACTTCAAGGAGGCCTGTAAATCCCAGTCTATTTACCCTCCCCCAAATCCCAGGTGAGGTGCTAGCTAATTTTATTTACTGAATAAGACACTGATCCAAAACCCACTGAAGCCAGTGCAAAGGCTCCCTTTGATTCCAGTTGACTTTGGATCCCAAGTGCATTTGAAAAAATCCTCCAAATTATGGAACTACATGACACATGCTTAGCTTCTTTGAGTACATCACTTTTCACTACCCCTCTTCTTCACGCTTTCTGTTTGGATTGACAAAATTCTTGTCCTGTAGAGCTTTCAATCTGTCTGTAAAGTACGCAGGACATACTGAGTCCTAGCCAAATAATACAGTTTGCTGCAACTCTAGTTGTACTTGGAGATGGTCCTGAGCTACAACGTTTGCATTTGGATTCAAATTTCTTCAAAGCTGAGGGAGTAGGTGTTTGGAGTAGGCACTTTGGTTCCAGATTCTCTTTAGTTGTGTCAATTCCAAATATTTATTTCCCATCTCAAAGACACATCAGAATGATGGCTTAACTGCACTGCTCCACTTTGTAAAGCCTATCTTGCCCTTTGTGGCAATAGTCTTTCCATGTTCCTTCTTATCCCTTTTAGGAGAGGAAAGAGTGGTAGATTTCTCACTCTTCCTAAACTTCCACTAATTATTCACAGCAGCAAGGGCTTAAAAAATGCATTTTCCTAACTAAAGGTAGGAATATGGCCAGGTTTCTTGTTATTGATCACAAGATCATTTATATGTGAATGGGGAGGGTAGCTTCCTTTTATGGAGTCAGCCAGCCAGTTAGCTATAAAATCCCTCTTAGTAGCTGTTCTCTACTTCCTTTACCTGTAAAGGGTTAAAAGTCTCACTGCGATGCATAGGTAAAAGGAAGTGAGTGGGCACCTGTACAAAAGAGCCAATGGGAAGGCTAGAACTTTTTAAAATTGAAACAAGACTCCCCTTTTGTCTGTCTGAAGTTGTTCTCGGGAGAAGCAGACAGGAAGCAGTAATGCTGTAAGAAGCTTTGGGCCAGATATAAAAAAATCATCAGTATGAAACCTAGAAACTACTCATCTAAAACCCCAAATATGTAAGTAGATTAGGAAATGTCTAGATAGATGCAATTAGGTTTATCTTTCTTTTTTTATGGCTTGTGGCTTTCACTGTTCTAACCCAAGTGCTTTTGGTGTGCTTGTAACCTTTAAGTGGAACCTCAAGAGAGCTATTTTTAATGCTCTTTTTAAATCTAGCAATAGCCTGAGTTTTGAGATGTATTTTTTAAGAACAGGATTGGATTTCTGTGTCTTGAGAGGTTTGTGTATATGTTTTTTTATTAGCTGGTGGCAACACCTGATTTTCTTTGTTTTTAATTTCTCATCTCTTCCCCTGATAGGTGGTGAAAGGGCTTGAGGGTACCCCACAGGAAGGAATTCCCAAGTGAGCCTGCCTGGGTTTTTAAATGGGTTTTGCATTTGGATGGTGTCAGCATCTACACATCTAAGGTCAAAGAAAAGCTGTAACCTTGGGAGTTTAATACAAGCCTAGAGTATTAATTTTTAGAGTCCTTGTGGGCCCCCACCTTCTGCACTTGAAGTGCCAGAGTGGGGAATCAGCCTTAACAGATCTTTTCAAACAACAACTGGCTGAGAGACCATACTCAGAGAGCAGTTATCAACTAAAAGGGCATATTTAGTGAGGTTCCACAGAGGTTTGTGCTGGGTCTGGTACTAGGTAATATTTTCATTGATGACTTGGATAATGGAATGGAAAGTGTGCTTATAAAATTCCCAGATGATGCCAAGCTGGGAGGAGTTGCAAGCACATTGGAGAACTGGATTAGAATTCAAAAGGACCCTCACAAATTAGAGAATTGGTCTGAAATCAACAAGATTAAATTCTACAAAGACAAGTGCAAAGTACTTCACATAGGAAGGAAACATCAAATGCACAACTACAAAATTGGGAATAACTGGCTAGGCGGTAGTACTGCTGCAAAGAATCTGGAGGTTATAGTGGATCACAAATTGAATATGAGTCAAGAACATGATGCAGTTGTGAAAAATATGATTTTGGGTGTATTCACAGTAGTATTGCATGCAAGAGATGGGAGGTAATTATTCATTTCTAATTCGCTATGGGGAGGCTTCAGCCTGAGAGTTGTCCAGTTCTGAGTGCTACGCTCTAGGAAGGATGTGGACAGACTGGAGAGAGTCCAGAGGAGAGCAACACAAATAATTGTAAAATTAGAAAATCTGACCTATCAGGAAAGGTTAAAACAACACAGAGATCTAGTCTTCAGAAAAGAAGACTGAGGAAGGACTAGATAAGTCTTCAAATATGTTAAAGGCTGACATAAAGGAGATACAGCTCAATTGTTTTCCATTTCTTCTGAAGGTAGGACTAGAAGTAATCTGCAGCAAGGGAGGCTTAGGTTAGATGCTAGGAATAGCTTTTGAAGTAGAAGGATAGTTGCCTACTAGAATAGATTGCAAAGGGAGGCTGTGGAATCCCCATTACTGACTGCTTTTAAGAACAGATTGGACAAACATCTCTCAGGGATGGTAATTATATTTGGTCCTACCTCAAAGTGGGGAACTGGACTAAATGATCTCAAGGTTCCTGCCAGCCTTATATTTTTTTGATTCTATGAAAAATTTTAATTTTGTTTAAATTTGTGTTTGCATGTTTTGGTGCATTTGTCCTTTTAAAATAAGAATATGGTTTTAGGTTATGATGCTAGGAGAATGGCATGAAATGAGTGCTGGAAAAGTTTAGGCTTAACAAAAATATAAGGTTCTTACTTCAGCAAATGAAGAAATGAAACAGGCTACCAAAGCAGGTGACTGACGGCATTATTACTGCAGTTTGTCAAGAACATGTTAGAAAACTCTTGAGATGAAATGATTTATTGAGCAGTCCTGCAAAATGCAGCTGGTCAGAAAGAATCACCCAAGTAATGTTTGATGCCCTTTTTATTTACTTCAGCCTGGGCCAAATCCTGATCCTATTAAAGTCAATGACAAAACTCCCAGGATTTGGCTCTCTGAATTTGTAAAACCAGGATTTGGCTCCCTGAATTTGTAAAACCAGGATTTGGCTTCCTGAATTTGGCCTGGCCCAGCTGTGGAAATATCAAAAGACCATGAGAGTTTATTGTTTGAGTCAGTGGCCTGTGCCAGTGACCTATTAACCTAGGGACGAGATGGACCATGGTCTGGGGCAATGTAGCAGTTCAGTCCACAATGCAGGCCTTGTTGTATTGGCTGTTCATGGTATCATACTTGGATTTGTTACAAGGTGCAACTGTTTTGACCCAGGGATCATATTTTAACGAATTATTTTAGAAAATCTTTTTTCAACTCTGAAATCATCTTAATAAAATGTATGCTTAAGTCACAGGTATAGTGTTCTTTATTAAAGACAAATGACCTTAACAGAAATCCAGAGTAGGTGAAAGGCTGCATCAGAGTGCACGAGACCAGTTAGTGACATCTGTTAGATGTCTGCTTTTAATATAATCTGAAATTATTGAATCTGTTCCTTCAGAAAACAAAAGTCATCCTCTAATAATGGTTCTATGTTAGTTTTAAAAAACAATTGTGTTTCCACAGGCAGCTGAAATCCAGCCTTGTTTGTAGATACGCTTGATGGTCTGGGCAACTGACAGAGCAAATGGAAATGAATTACAGACAGATGTTCAGTAACTCCTGTAAGATATCAGTTAATAAATTAGTAATAGGAAAAAGTTCTCAGGGGAGTCATTTCATTCACATGGAACAAGTGCCTAGGTCACAAACTGGGTCAATACTAAAATAACTTGTTTAGTCCTGGATTTAATGAAAATAAGAATCAATCCAACAACCTGGGCCATGATAGATACACAGAGGTAGAAAAATGCTGATCTCCACACGTATGGCAGTTATACGCTAAAAACAATTCATATCCTTCTTAATAAGTGTGTTCTAAGAGCAATTGGAGAGCCCATTTATCACCGCATCAGTGCTCTTGTGACTTGAGAGGTAGTGTTTTGTTGCGGGTTCTGTTAGTGACTTAATTTTTCAGAGAATTTGACAATAAAAAATTGTTCCAGGGTGAAACATTGCATCAAAAAGTTCTAATCTTGCTTCCACAGAAATCAACAGCAGAACTCCCATTGTCTTCAGGACTGGAACCAAAATTTGTCAGAAGGGGGTGGAGGAGGGAATGGGGAGTAAATTCTCACCTAGCAGCAAGTCAGATTGATGATCTTTTAAAGTTATCTTTATCTAGGTACCTGCATTTGTATGTGATCTATTATAGCCAAAATCTAGTTTGAAAATAACAAAGTAACTGAATAAGTGTTGTGTGATCTACATCTGAGAACAACAATCACAGCCTCCTGACCATCTATAGTTGTGTGGAGGTTCTTATACTGCTCTATCGGAGCAAGTAGCGTAGCTAGGGGAGATCAGGGGTAGTGGCCCTGGAAGTGGCCTTCTTTTTTTTTTTTTTTTTTTTTTTGTGGTCACTCCCCATGTTGCTCAAACCTGGCTACGCCACTGATCAGAGCACCTTCCAGTAGTCAAGTATTAAGTGACATGACTAACATCCATCACATCTGGTTCTTTGTCTTTTCTTCAGAAAAGAGAAAGAGAATTGTATGTGCAGTGTAGTGTTCTGATTTTGGTAGGGTTTTTTGTTGTTGTTTTTTTATATTACATGCCGCTATGTATTAGAGAAGGCAAGGTTGAAGAAGTGCACCTTTTACTTGGAATGGAAGGTGATGAGGTTTGTGATGGCCCTTAGTTCCTAGGGGATGAATGGTACTAAAGGTCACTGATACTACATATGACTTCAGCTAGATCCCCTCAAGGAAAGCTCAGGAACTGTGAGCAGAGTCTGGCTCCAGTTTGGCATAATGGAGCAAGAGGTGGGAATATATTAAATACAAGTATACTTGTCTTCTCTACCACAGTGCAGAATGCTGAACATGATTTCTCTTTTTAAAAGCTGAAGGATTACAGGCTGAAAAACAATGTAGTGTGTTACATGCCAGAGAGCAGAACCGAGAAATCCTCAGATATTACTGCTACTATTTGTATTACTGTAGTGCCTAGGAGCTCTAGTGAAAAACCAGAATTCCATTGTGCTAGGACAAAGACATGGGAGCCTTTTGTGCATTCATATGAATCAGCTGGTAAAATGGTATAATTTGCTACTCCTTCTTTTGCTCCAAGGCTAAAATTTTCAAACACAAGCTCATCTAAAATTAGTTGGCTAAAACCATATTTCAGGGGTAGGCAACCTATGGCACGAGTGCCAAAGGCGGCACGCGAGTTGATTTTCAGTGGCACTCAGACTGCCTGGGTCCTGGACACTGATCTGGGTGGTTCTGCATTTTAATTTAATTTTAAATGAAGTTTCTTAAGCATTTTAAAAACCTTATTTACTTTACATACAACAATAGTTTAGTTCTATATTATAGATTTATAGAAAGAGACCTTCTAAAAACATTAAAATGTATTACTGGCATGTGAAGCTTTAAAATGAAGACTCAGCACATCACTTCTGAAAGGTTGCTGACCCCTGCCATAGTTAGTTATCTAAACAGTTGGTTTCATTTGGAGCTCAAAGTGTTGTCATTTATGAAAATCAGACCACTGTGATTGAGGTACATAAATATAGATCTAGATGCTTAACTTTATGCATCCATGTTTGAGTCTCCTTCCTTCTTTTTGTTTACTTGTTTCCATGTTATCCTCTGCCCTTTGATAAGGCCTTTGGCTCACCAGCAGCACTGCTTAAGTTACTTCCATCATGACAGAAAACTCACTTGTCCCTGACACCACTGTTCCTACTCATCCAACCTGACACTGAACACCCTGGAACTGAATAGTCCCCATACCTCATTTTGCCCATAAAGTTCCTCAAATACTACCTCACCCTTGTACTTTTCTGGTTCCCTCAGTTTCTGCTCACTCACCTAGAGTTTACCAGGCCAGAGATCATTTCCCTTTGTCCTGCCACCTTCACTATCCTTGTTATGTGTCCACATGTGCTCCTGGTTCCAACATGTAGTACAAGTCCAATAGCCATTTAATCCTACAAGGTTGCTTACCTCTCAACAAAGCTATTGGCCTTTTGTTGTGAAATGAAACATTGAGGCTGTGTTTATGGGACTGTCAGTGGTTTGGGAGATTGCTTACTGGGAACCGCTCTGAATGGGCAGTCAGCCAGATCCTGTTATTTGAGACATGGCACTGGGACTTTTTTTTTTTTGTATGAACTAATTTAAATGTAAAATCATTTTGGGAAAAGCCAGATTTTCTCATGTTATAAAAACAGTATTTTAAAAAAGGCATTTATTCACTTCCCTCTTTAAAAAAAATTGTTGCTTTCTACCATTAAAGCTCTTCATATTTCTCAGGGAAGCAGCTAAGAACATATTGAGTGTAATTCATCTGAATCCATTGCTGTTTTAACTATTACCAGTTCCAAATGTTGAATGCTCTGGTCACTTTAATGAAGGGGCATGTATAACATTTTAACTTTTTTGTTCCTGGCTAAAATTATAAGAGGATTATAAATCCCTAAGTGTCAAGAAATTATTTTAAATAAACACGCTGCAGTATTTTACAGTACTGGAATAAAATATGTTATCATCCAATATAGTGTGTAATGTATTAATAATACAGTATTCTACGGTAATCTGAGATAAAATGAGACCCAGCTGGGGTAATGATGTATTGACAGTATTTTAACTATGGGCTCCTACAACAATTTTTTTCATAAACCGAAGGGGAAAATCTATATACCGTAGGGGGTATGCTGTAGAAGACAGATGAGGGATTGAGGAAAATCAATTAATTTCCTTCCTCCTACTTTATCTTAACCTTGACTAAGAGAGCCAACTTCATTTGGTGCAAGCAAACATACTAAGTCACAATTTGCTAGAAATTATAAATCTTTCTTAATATAAATACGAGGTACATTTTTAGAATAGTACAGTTTTTGTTTGATTTTTGTATTTTAAAGAACGGATGGGGTGCCAGAGTTCTGATACTGGATTAGATGGACCATTGACCTGTTCTGGGATGACAATTCCTATGTTCTCATATACTCAAGTAGTACAGTTTTTATAATGGTGACAAAGAGTCCTGTGGCAACTTAAAGACTAACTAAAGTATTAGAGCATAAGCTTTCGTGGGCTAATACCCACTTTGTCGGATGCATACCTATCCAGTCGGATAGCCCACGAAAGCTTATGCTCTAATACTTTAGTTAGTCTTTAAGGTGCCATAGGACTCTTTGTCACTTTTGCAATTCCAGACTAACAGGACTACCCCTCTGAGTTTTTATAATAGTTAATTTCATGGTGTTATGGGATGAATGAAGCCCACACTGGTTACCCGAGGGTTAAAGAACAACTCTGAGTCCAGAAGGCCCCACCTAGCCACACCTGCTGGACATGCTCACATTGGAGGCAGGTTCAGAAGGGAGCAGCTCAGATCAGTCTGGGTGGACAGAGCAGGGATCAGTTGTACGCTGCAGGCTCCTGCAGAGAATGCACTGGGGCTCCATGTGGCCAAAACCAAGCCACATGGCAAAGCTGCCATGTGCCCTTCACCCCACGGAGGCAGCGAATGATGGATCATTGCTGCTAGAGGAAGTGCGATTGGTGAGACCTTCTGGAGGGAATCCAGAAACAGACCAGTGGCACCAATGGAGGAACTGAAGCCTGGGTAGGCCCAGAGAGCAGGTATAAGGGTGCATGCCCCAAGATCATGCATTCTCAGGGTCCTGGGCTGGAACCTGATGGAGCCGGGAGGACCTGCATTCCCCTGCTCTGGACCCCTGACTCTCGACACTGGTTGATACAGCCAGGTTTGAAGTTCAGTACTCCCAGTGCATGGATACTGCATATAGAATTCACTTCGGCTTTCTGCAAAAGCCCAGCCCCTGTGTGCTTTAAACATCCACTCCTGTTAATGATTCTGCAAGCTGCAGGCGCACTGCTAGGTTTATTATATATTAAATTAACTATTTACTGTTTATCTTAATTACTACTGCTTTTTAAATTGAATTTACTACTTTAGTCACCAGCTTATTTGAAATTGGTTTGGTTTTGGTTTAACAAGTATAAATTTAAAAAATACACTGTCGACTCAGATTTGGCTCCAAATTTATATTTTATAAAAAGCTTGGTAAAAACCTAAGACTGACAAATTTACATTATTTAAAAAAATAATTATGGTAGAAGTAAATATTGTTAAACTTCCTTTGCCAATGCTGTCAACTCAATCTGGGAGCACTGAGAATCTGAAGTGAAACTGAGAATGTACAAAACTGTATGGTTTCATTGTCCAAACTCTCAAAATGCAAAAAAGTAAACAAGATAAGTAGTGAAAAATAAATTGTATTTTTAAAAACTTCAGGTGTAAAATGACGACATTTCTGGTATAGGTAAGGACATTAGTTTTATTACATGTATTAATTTTTGTGGGAGGTACCATATCTTCCTGAGTGCTTGTGCAGTGCTTTGAACAATAGAGCTCCAATCCTGATTGGGTCTTTGAGTCCTTTCACATTATAAGTAGCAATTTAAACTATGATTTTTAAATTGGCAGTTGTCCTTTTAATCAAGAAATTAAAGCTGGTGAATTCTCAGTGGATTATCATTTCCATTCTTCCATCAATGCAGAGGTGTTTTCTAGTACTTTTGTCCGTCTATTTTTATTGTCTCAAGCAAGGAGATTTGTATTGTTTACCTTGGGAGACTCTTCCACAGTCTAATAAATCCTATTGCCATTCAACCTTACTTTTATCCCATTGCCCCTATACACGTAAATAATTCCTTTCTCGGTACAATGCCTGTCTTATTTCTAGTCATAAGAAGGGCACAGAGAGCTGTTCAGTTAGACCTACTGTATCTTGCTAGTCTTTTTTTTTTCTTATTGTTTTGCCTTAATTCTGAGATATTGAGACCACCTGAACATCGCTCACCTTTAGGGCATCCTCTTGATCTGTCATCTGCAAAGGCTTGATCTTTGGTGTTTTCCTAAAGGAGTTTTTCTTCCTCTTACTCCCAGTATCTTTTGCTGTACCTGTTCTTGAACTTCTGTTCTGACCAAAGTTACAATTCTCTCTGCTGCTTTCTAACACTTTTTTGGGATTTAGCCCCACAGTTCCCTTTGATTGCAATGGGGAATGTCTGACTCTGAATACCATGTGACTCTTTGGAAATGCAGGGATTAGTATTAATAAAACTATCAGGAGGTGCTTCAAGCCAAACATGGCATTATAAAAGTTTTTAAAATGTATGTAGTCCTTATTCACAATGCTGCATTAATGCTGAACAAACATTATTTTAAAATCAGTTTAGCAACTGGAAAAACTTAGCACTTGGCAAACTGGTGAAGTGTTTGCAAGTGCACTAACAGACTCTGGCCTCTCCCTCCTCAGGCAGCAAAAGGCCCCACATCTATTCTCTGAGGCCTAGTCTCCCTCTTATGCGATCATGCTGACTGCAGACTCCTGCTAAGATTAATGGGAGTGAATCTGTTTAGTCCGTCAGAGAACTCTAGGCTCTTCTATATTTCCCTGGCTGTATTTTTTCTCTTACCTCTTTCACAGTAAGTTTCAGTCATCTGGATGCCAGTCAATTCACACCTCTTTTAAAAACAAGTCAGCTTAAAAGTGCTGCCTCCCAGGAATGCAGTAGACACTTGCTGAAGATGACAAAGAAAAAAATAATTAAAACCATGTGCAAGAGCCTTGTTCATTAATTCACAGCAAATACTAATCCGGAGGAAATTTTGTATGAAAAGGAGAGAGTTTTAAAGACACAGTGCTTAATTTGCGCCAGGGTTTGCCGGGGCTGAGTCTAGCATTTCTAGGCTTGGCAGGTCATAGCCCTGGCACCTCTGGCTCTCGGCCAGTAGCCACCGCTCTCTGGTTGCCCAGTCCTGAAGGCAGCGCTGCCACCACCAGCAGCAGCGCAGAATTAAGGATGGCAATACCATACCATGCCACCCTTACTTCTGCGCTGCTGGTGGTGGTGCTGCTACCTCCAGAGCTGGCGAGCAGCGGCTGCTCTCTGACCATCCAACTTGAGCCCTGAAACTTCTTTCATTACAAATTAAGCACTGCAGTTGTGCTATATTTTGCCTGAACAAAATGTGAAACAGGCAAATATTTACAGTAACTGTTTGGCCACCGATTTTTCTCAACACAAGCATACCTTTCACAAAAACTATTATTATGTTCATGCAATAGTTGTACAAGAGAAAAAACTAAATAAAATGATTTTATTTGACAATGCCTCAGACTTCAACTAGTTTGTTCTTTGACAATGAAAAGGAATGGTGATGCTCCTTGAGCATTTTGGCTAGCCTTTCTACTATGATTCACTATATTTCTGGAATAAATTTAATTGCTGTTTGTCATCCAGACTGACATGTAGATAACATGGGTGATAGTACATAGATCAAAAACTACAAAGCAATCCTCAAGAATTTGTAGCTAGTACTAGGTGTATGTATGGTGTTATGAGCAAGCACTTGCATGACATCTTTCATGTGAAAATATATAATTACTGAATGATATGGAGTGAATGGTATTTAGATAAAATGCATCTCTTTCAAGGAAGGTACCTTCACCTCTTATGATGCTTCTAGATCTCATATTTTGCTTGAATAACTTTTGAAATATTTTTAGCAAGGAATAATCTATAACTACCAGATCTTACAAGAGAAGGAAATTTATTGAGGAACTAAAAAGTAACACAGCAAGAGTGGTAAGACTGCCACAAATACTACTGATGTAAATGGACTCCAGAGACTTTGAACTATTCTTAAATTGGTTCCTTCATGTTAAGGGTGGCTAAATTCTACAGTGTGGCTTTTAGTGACGTCGACTGAACTTCTGGCACTAAGATGAGGATTCTGAATTGTCCACAGTTGTAGGTATACTCCAGAGAGAAAGCTGCTGTCAAGGATGAAATATAAGAATAATACTGAATAGTGGCCTGGCTCTTTGTACTCACAGCTCCAATGTTTGGTTGAGAAACCCCACTCTAATAGCAGGTGTTGATCCTGCTGGGAAAGGGTTAGCCAGATTCTGCTGACTCCTTGAGGCTTCGGTATGTGGAGAGGGGGGATCTAGGTAACAGGTTGAGTACTTCCTTAGAAGTAGTGATGCCTGGAGTGAAGGTCTAAACTGAACTAAATTATATTATTAATTTCTGTGTTTAACCTCTGGGGATGGGGGAAAGTTTGGACTCTAGATAGTGCGCAGATTGTGTCAGAGATCAGGATGGGAACATTTTATAGACTAGGCAAAGAGAAATATGTGACTTGCCCAGCACCACACACAGTCAGTGACAGACGCAGGGTTAGAACTTGGCGATTATGGACGCCCAGCTTTTTGCTGGTTTCTCTAAACCACACCGCCTTTACATTGCATTCTGAACTGAAGCCTAATGTAAAGGGAGACTGGACTCAGGATATGTCTACACAGCAATTATACACCTGTGGCTTGTCCAAGTCAGCTGACTAGTGTTCATGGGGTTTGGGCTGTGGGTCTGTAAAATTGCTGTGTAGACCACTGGGCTCAGGCTGGAGCCCAGGCTCTGGTACCTCGTGAAGGGGGAAGGTACTGAAGCTTGAGCCCAAATGTCTACACAGCAATTTCACAGACCTATATGCCTGAGTCATCTTTCTCATGCCAGCCAAGGGTTTTTAACTGCTGTGTAGACAGACCCTAAAACGTGATAGTAGAACAGGCCTGGGCAAACTTTTTGGCCCGAGGACCACATTGGGGTTGGAAAATTGTATGGAGGGCTGGGTAGGGAAGGCTGTGCCTCCCCAGACAACCTGGCCCTGCCCCCTAACTGACCCCCTCCCACTTCCCACCCCCTGACTGCCCCCCTCAGAATCTCCAACCCATCCAACCCCCATGCTCCCTGTCCCCTGATCGCCCCCTTCAGAGCCCCCCCACCCTAACTGCTTCCCTAGGACCCCACCCCTACCCAATCCCACTGTTCCCTGACAGCCCCAACCCCTCTCCACACCCCCACCCTCTGACAGACCCCCAGTACCCCCATGCCTATCCTGCTGGGGCTAAACATGCTGCCCAACAGTAGCGCACAGCCCTGTCTCCTTACCATGCTGCTCAGAGCACCAGAGCCAGCCACACCAATAGGGTCAGCTCCAGGCACCAGCACAGGAAGCTCGTGTCTGGGGCGGCACCCTGTAAGGGGTGACATTCTGGCCAATCTTAGGGTGGCGCTCCTCCGGCCATGTCGTCCATTTCTTTTTTTTCTTTTTTTTGGCGATGCTGCTCTGCCTACTCTTTTCTTTTCTTTTACTTGGGGCAGCAAAAAAGTTAGAGCCGGCCCTGCACGCCACTGCAGCAGTGCCCAGGAGCAGCAGGCCAGACCGCTGCCCATGTGGCACGCTGAGACTGGGAATGGGGAGGAAGAGTGGGGAAGGAGCCGGGTTAGCCACCCCTGCCAGGAGCTCAAGGGCTGGGCAGGACGGTCCCATAGGCCATAGTTTGCCCACCCCTGTAGTAGAGTTTATACTCTTGTATCACTGATCTAGAATCAGGGTTTGTCTACATGGCATGGCAAAGCACTCCAGAGGGATGTGATTTGTAGAGCATTCTAAAGTGTTGCACTCTAATTGCCCCAAGGAGGCCTTGCTGGGTGTTCTAAAAGATACCTAACTTCTGGTTAACTTATTAATGCAAACTAAGTACCTTTTAAAGCATGACAGCAAGATCTACAAGAGGTAGTTGGAGTTCTCTGCAAATCACACACCTCTACAGTGCTTTGCAATGCCATCTAAACAAGCCCTCAGTATCCAATAATAAGTGCATTTTAGTGAAACATCTATCGCTTATACAATATTCAAGTTCTTTTTTTTTTTTTACCTACACAAGATCAATTTAAATGCAGATAGTAATGCATCACTAATGCCTCCAGGAAACTGTCTGGGACCAAAAATGCAAGGATATGTAATTCCATATACCCACCTGGGCATCAAGAAAATAAAGGTGTTTTTCTTCTCTTTGATATTAATGACAATTGCTAGTCTCCCCTTCTCTTTTCGTGTCTTGTTACAGTGATACAGAATCCTTCATAAAATGAAAGCTATTAGTCTCTGCAAACCAGCCAGACTGACAAGTCCTTTAAGCAATACATCTTTCTTGTACTTACATGTGAAATATTTCAGCTGGTTTGTCTACCTGGCCAAAAAATGTTTTGTAGGCGAGTACCACCTACTATTCAGTGGGAGACTTATTTTTAAACTGTTTCAAAAAGTATGCCTGGTATGCAATCAAACTTTACAAGCTGAATGAGAGTTCTACTGGATATATATACAGTACAGTGCCTCAGTATATATGGTGGAAAAGATTCAATTCCGGACTCTCTCCCTCCACACTTTATGTTTAAATGCTTAACTATAGGCAAAGCCTCATGGTAGCAAGATAGATTTACGTATCAGGAGGCTGTTTTCAGGTGCTTGTAACTTTCAGAAAAAATACCCCTTTGTCTGAAATTCCTTATTCTGAAATTTTCAGGCCCAAGGTGAATTGTTGTGGAAAGTTCTTGATAAGAATCCTTTAAAATTTGACTGGAGATGTTGATAACGTTAAATTTTCCGTTTTGTTGTTACATAACTCAAAAATAACACTGTAAGGATTTCCAGTTTGCCCTTGACTTTTATTTAGTAATAAAGACAAGTGTCTGGTGACATGCCACACCAGTGTAGTTTTAATAATAAATTACAACATAGCATGTGATCCTTTTCTAAGGAAGGTTTGAACAGGATACAGGATCTACATGGGGCCCTTAGAGCTTAGCATGTTATTGTACTTTACAGATCAAACCCTCCTGGAAGGCTTTGCCAGGCCTGGTAGACAAGGCCTAATGGTGGTTCTTTTTAATGTTATCTGTAATGAGAAATTAATTTTTAATGATGAATTGCCTTTTATTTTTAGGGAGAAACCTTAATTGGTAGGGGACAGCATGATTCACACAAACTGGTCACAAAAGTAAACTTAAGTACCATTAGAGTTTAAATCATTCCTCTATAAGGGCCTTGAAGGAAGCAAACTTCTGAATGGGTCTTAAATTTTCACATTCAATCACTATTTCTTTTATCCTTTCCACCCATAGTTGTAGGGTTTCTTTTGCCCTGTGTTGTTTTTTTAGTGGGAAATATCTTTACTTCTGATCATCTGAGTAACTATTGTATTCCTGTGTATATTGTACACAGAAGTAGGAAATCTCTCTCTCACTCTCATTTACAAATCAGTGCTTAATGCATAAGGTTTCCAGTGAACCTTATGTCTGTTGATTTCTTTTTCCAAATTGTGCTCACTCACTGTATTTGCTAAGTCTGCCTGTGTTTTGCATGTCTCACTGTATTACTTGTACACTAACCTGAGGCTTCTGTGAAATTTCTGGTACTGTAATCTAACACTCTTTTTTTGGTGCTCTTTCCAGCAGGCAGTATGCAGTATTTTTAATGACTGATTGTATTGTGGGTGTTAGTGGGTTTATTAGTGCTGATGAAATTTGAAAATTATGCTATGTATGAGTCTCTCACATTGATCTTTTTAATCTTTCTTTACTTTAACTTTAGTGGGAGCTTGCCCCAGTGCTCTGTGGTGGGAAAAAGTATATTGCTTTGACTGAGATGATGCCAGAGACTGGTTTTTCTTTTGTCATGTAAGTAGTAGGAGGAATCACCATAGTTCTCGATACACACATAGTTCTTGCCTGCAGAATTTCAGGTTTCTAATGGGGTTTGGTCTCATTCACTATAGTGTGGGGCTGTTATTGGAACTCAGATTTCACATTAGTATAATACATCTGATAAAATTATATTAGCCAACAGTTTGGAAGGAGCACAGACCCCTGCACGCAGTGAAAGCCTTCTCTCATTCCAAGACAAGCTATAGAGCTGTATCACAGTGGTTCAAACATGGGTGGCCAGCAGAGTTGCAGGCTGCATTCTCTGGGTGAGTTCTGAATGTACTGGGGCATGTTCCAGAGGGCTCTATAACACTGTTTGAAGTGTTAGAAAAATGTAATGGAAAATTGTAATGTAATAGGGTGCAGAACTCAAGATACACATATGAGCATGTGTACATCTGGAACTCTGCACACTGAAATAAACACAGCTGCATTTATTTGAAGGTGTGAGATAGAGATTTATATACATGTGAGAATAAGTCTTGCATTGCACATTCAAATACACAACAGAACAAGATTTTAGTTGGCTGTTTATCACAGTCCTGGAGTTTTTTCATTACCAAAGAATTAATTCAAAATTGTAATGTTATGGTTAAGAATTCATATGGACAAAAGTGAGGTAATTCAGATGTATAGTTCCCAAAACAATTGTTTTTGGCCACTTTGCACACTTCAATATATAATAAGATGTAAAGCATACATTTCTGTGTTTATATAAACACGTGTAAGGATTGCCTTAGAAATTCAAAGTCAATCATTCCTTAACTTTTGTGTATTTAAATTCAGACCTGTTGTGATACTATGGGAACAACAGCTTTCAATCTAGTACAAGCAAAGTTTAGTTTAATTTACTGCATCTGCCTCTGAGTCTGCCATCCATGGTTTTATAATAACATTTCCCATTTAAAAAAAAAAGTTTCTTCCTTTCCATCATCCTGCTGTTAGTTGTAAAAGACCCCCATAACAGGGGATGAAGTAGGGGGATGGCCTTGCGTTGATCCAGAGAAGCCTATGTTGTTGGCCAATGTTATCAAGATCTCCCTTGCTCTCAGCTAGAGCTGGGTAAATACGAAATTTTCGGGTTTGCTGGCATTTCTGATAAACTGAAAACAAAATTACTTTGGGGCCAACAGAAAAATTATTTTTTTAAATTTTTTTTTGACAAACTGATTTTTTTAAGATCTATTATTTTGGGTCAAACAAAAGGTTCTAGTTGACCAAAATGAAACTTTTTCAATTTTGAACATTTTAATATTTAAAAGTTTGTAAAAATAATATTAAGGACACTTTGAAACAGTCATTTGGAATTGAAAAATTTAAACATGCCATTTAGAAAATGTCAAACCCTGCTTTTAGATTTTTTTTTTAATGTCTTGGCTGACCCAAATCTGCCTTTTTTTGGATTCAGTTTAGTGGGGAAAAGTTTTGTCCAAAAAATTTCACCCAGCTCTACTCACAACTTCATTTTCAGAGGCCAGTCAGGGAGATGATGTTAGAATGGTTTTGCTGCTCCCTGAAAAGCAGAGGCTGATTTAGGGGATAGTTTGAAGAGCTAGAATGATATAGAAGTAACATGGCACATATTAAATGGATTAAAAAATGACTAACGGTTAGGTCTCAACATGTAATTGTAAGCAGGGAATTGTCATTGGGTAGGTGTTTCCAGTGGGGTCCTTCAGGAATTGGTTCTTGTCCCTACACTATTGAACATCTTTAGCAATGATCTGGAAGAAAACATAAAGCCATCACTGATAAAGATTGCAGCTGACACAAAAATTAGGAGACTGGTAAATAATGAAGAGGACAGGTGACTGATTTAGTGCGTACAAACATGGCTAAATGTAAAAGAATACATCTAGGAGCAAAGAATGTAGGCCAAGTACAGGATAGGGGACTCAATCTGGGAAGCAGTGACTCAGAAAAAAAGATTTGGAGGTCAGAGTGGACAAACATGTGGTTCAAACCGCTGAAACTAACTGACCTAACATTTCTTACTGTATTTGTCAGAACAGAACTGTTCAGCCGCTCGGCCTTCCCTGTTAGTGAAATTAGCTCTCAAACTGCCTGTGACTCCAGCAGATGTGTTCTGCTTTTTTAAGCCAGTTGGAATTTTCAAATCAATTTCCTTCCCTCCCAAGAGCAAATGTAATAACAATCACCAATCACTGTTCTACTGAGGTACTGTGTACTGAAAAGTCACCAGGTATTTCTACTACCTGGGAACAATATACAGAACTAACTGCGTTCTAGAACTGCTTGGCAATTAGTGCTGTATCTTTCCAGGTACTTGTATAGTCCTCAACACCATGGTATTTTGAGTACTGCTCTCAGGATCTTATTGAAACCAAAGGGCTTTTCAAATAACTGGGTGAAATCTTGGCTTTACTGAAGTTATTGGGAATTTTGCCATTGACTTCAATGGGGCCAGGATTTCACCCCGGTGTTAAATTGCCTTTATTTAAACAGCTCTGTTTCCCAAAGTCAGGCATCTACAGCTGTGCAGATTTTGCAAAATATATTCCATGAATGTCCATTAAGACTTTGCAACTTACTTGGTTCAGCTGTGTTTGCATCATTCTCATCTCTGCTTCCTGTGGCTAGTCTAGATCCCTGGCAGGTGAGCTGGCTGAAATGGTGAATTTTTAGTGACTATTGCTGCATATTAGTGAAAAGTGAATGTTGAGCTCCCAGTGGTGATTATTCACGGTGAGGGAGTGTTAATGCACCAACACTGGCTGAATTGTTCTCTTCGCTCAGCTAGAGCTGAATACCAGGCTACTGAAGCCACAGGGTGTCAGAGTCACTGGGGAGCAGCGTACTGAGGTACAATGTGGAGGTTCTCATAAGAATGCTACATTATTAGTTTGAGCTTCACATTAAACCCCAGATTTCTTTTCATCCTATTGGCTTCTTTCTCCTTTCCTCCTCTGAGCACCTCTAGCTTCTCCTCCCTGCTTATTCATGCCAGCTGGTAGAGGGTACTTCCATTTACTTGCCTACGGGCTCAAAATGCAACTGCTGGGTCTTGTAGCTAGTTTTGAGTTACATTCACCTCCCTTTATACACTACATCAGGGGTCTCCAAACTTTTTGAGACGAGGGCCATATTAGATTTTTGAAGGGGCTCTGCGGGCCGCTGCCACAACTCCCCCCTGCTTTGCTCCTCCGGCCGCTGCCGCGACTCCCCCCCGCTTTGCTCCTCCAGCCGAGCTGCGGGGACACTCACCCCTTTGCTCCTCCGGCAGCAACTTGTGCGGTGGGGCAGCAGTGGCTTCTCCGTGTGCCTGCTCAGCTGGGAGGCCGGACAAATTAAGCCGGTGGGCCGCATCCGGCCCGTGGACTGTAGTTTGGAGACCCCTGCACTTCATGAACAGAACATGTGTAGCTACAACAGACTTTCAGCTAGATCCTCAGAAGATTCAAATCCACACAATTGTGTCAGTAGAGCCAGTTTACACCAGCTGAGTCTCTACGTGTGTGTGCACAAATAAAATCACCCCAAGAGAGGTGGCAGAACAGTAAAGCTAATAACTGGGCATATAGTAAAAGTTATAGAAAAATCAATTTTATTCTATAGGGGGAAGGTTAGCTCAGTGGTTTGAGCATTGGCTTGCTAAACCCAGGATTGTGAGCTCAGTCCTTGCGGGGACCATTTAGGGATATGGGGGAAAAAGAAATCTGTTGGATGATTTAACTGGGGATTGATCCTGCTTTAAGCAGTGCCCACTGCTCCTTGAAGGTATTAAGGGAGCCAGCAGATACCACCTAGAGGAACAATGCTTGGATGTGTGAACAGACAAAGGTGTGGAAATAGGCATTACGGGAGACCTCATCAGCCAACCTTCTTTGCCTGGTTTTATAGATGGCCATTTTGGCTGGGGCTAGGAGGAGGTTGACCAGGAGGTGCCATGACTTTGTGGGGCCACAGATAGGGAGTGCATAGAGAACAAGGTGCAGGGAAAAGTGCAACCAGAATGTAAAGGTTTACCTAAGAGGAGCCAGAAGAGGGACTGAAACCTGGCACGCTTCAGGTATATGTGCGCCAGGGTCTTCTTCACACCGCAGAAGGGGCAGGTGTCCAGGAGGGGAGTGAGCCGCACCAAGTACACTCCTGTGCTCATGGCTCTGTGAAGGAGCCGCCGGGTGATGTCCCCGGCCTGGAGAGGGCTGTTGCTGGATAGAAAGCAGCAAACTTGGGCTGTTGCTGGGAGAAAGCAGCAAACCCAGGCTGACTGGAACAGCAGCCACAGCTGTGGCTGAGTCAAGTAGGGCCCAACTGGCCCTTATAAGAGGGCTGTGGCCAGGTGCTGAGAATAGTCTCTCTCCAGGCTGGGAGGAAGTAAGGCCTGGCTGCCTGCAGAACAGGGTACCTAAGGTAGAACAGTGCTGGGGGAATAGACCAGGGAACTGGGGAGCTCCAGCCTAGCAACTCCCCAGGCTGCAGGCCTGATACAAAGGCCTAAGGAAGGTTCTGGGGTTAGGCAGAGGCAGCTGGTCCAAACCCCCCTTGCCTATGATGACTGGCTCTTACACTGCAGTCTGCCTCAGGGTGCAGGGGCTAGATAAGAACTGGCAGTAGCCTTAGACTGAGGCAAGGTGGGGATTAGAGGGTTGGGGGGTTCTCCAGGGAAGGGAGACCCAGAGTGTGGGGATATTTCCAGGGGGCAGCATTCCAGGTAAAGAAGCACCAGGGTCTGGTAGGGACATGGGGCCAGCGGACAGCAAGACACTGGCCTGCAGAGGGCTCTCTGAGCTGGAAAAGCTAATTTCTAGATGGCCAGCTGGAGGCACCGCAGGGCAGAGTCATTGCACCGCTACAGCTAGGAAGAATGGTACAGTATATCAACATTCTGTAACTTACACTAGGACTAGGTGAATCATTGCAGATCAACAGAGTTTCAAATTAGAGAGTACTCAAACGAATATGATGCATTGCCAAACACACTTTGTTCCCTTTTTCTGAAAGATGCAGTTTTGTTTTAACTGGAGTTGTTACAAGAGTTGTTACAAGAGTTGTAACTGGAGTTGTTACAAGAGTGCTTTATATCTGTATATGTGTAAATAAGGTGCCAGTAGATGGCGCTAGGGAACAGGTATCTAGTTTCTGGGTTTTGTCAGCATAACACTTGTACTAAACAGTGTACTGAAAATGGTTTCCAATGTGCAACTCTATACATTAGCTCGTAATAGTAATACTGATACTTAGTATTTTATAATACATTTACTAACATCCTGAGTAAAAGTAATAAAGTCTTAGAAATAGGAGTGTTGAGGGCAGACTCTGCTATGAAACATTTGCTGAGAAATGGGACAAGACTACGGCTCTTTTGTGATCATTACTGAGTTGCATTTAAGCAAAGTGAGAATAAGTGGGGTTTACCTTATTTAGATATGAGATTTTTTTAACCTAGCACAGCTCCCTGTCCTAAACACCCAAATGATATTTGGGATTTTTTAAAGACTAAAGTGAACTGGTAAATGCATTTTCATAGTTAATGCTACTTTGAAACAGCAAAGCAGCCACAAGTATTTAATTATGGTAACTATACAGAGTATTAAAATTCTAGATGAAAAACAGATGCCAAAAAAATGGCATTAGCTGCTTCATTAGTGAGGCATTTCTGATCTAGCTTTCATTTTATGAAATGATTCAATTCATCAAAAGAACAACTTTTCCTTCTTGAGGCTTTTCTGAGTCCTTAACATAAGACTTAGAGCATGAAATGCAATGCCTTGTTGGAAATGGGATTATTTAGGCCCTTTTGGGGGAAGGGTATATCAGAGGCAGTTTCTTTACTTTAGAGTAATCAATATTCCAAAATTGTAAAGTTTCTGAGATGTCTAAAGCAAACTGAAGTATATAGGTCAAGAGGAGAGGCTGTGCTTCTCTTGACCTGCTGCTCACAAACTGGGAAGAATTGGTAGGGGAAGTAGAAGTGAGTGACAACTAGGCAGCAGTGACCATGAGATGGTTGAGTTCAGGATCCTGACAAAAGGAAGAAAGGAGAGCAGCAGAATATGGACCCTGGACTTCAGAAAACCAGACTTTGACTCCCTCAAGGAACTGATGGGCAGGATCCCCTGGGAGGCTAATAATGAGAGGAAAAGGAGTCAAGGAGAGTTGGCTGTATTTTAAAGAAGCCTTATTTAGGGCATGGGAACAAACTATCCCAATGTGCAGAAAGAATAGCAAATATGGGAGGTGACCAGCTTGACTTAACAGAGAAATCTTCAGTGAGCTTAAACACAGAAAGGAAGCTTACAAGAAGTGGAAACTTGGACAGATGACTAAGGAGGAGTATAAAAATATTGCTCGGGGTGTAATCATGAAGGCCAAAGCACACCTGGACTTTTAGCTAGCAAGGGATATGAAAGGTTACAAGAAGTTTCTACAGGTATTCTAGCAACAAGAAGGTCAGGGAAAGTGTGGGACCCTGTCACAGGGTCTACACAGGTTTCCACACTCTCTTGCCTGTGCCCAGGCTGGTTTAATAAAGAGTCCTGCCACCTTTTTTTAGCAGTTTCACCTTCGTGCCTTTATTTACAGTGCTCTTGTGCAGTCCCAATTCCCCCAACAACAATCACACCACAGACCCTTCCCAGGGTCTTCTGGCAATATTGAAATCCCAGGATGTGGGTGGGCGCAAGCCCGCCCACTTCTAAAGCCTCTCCCCCAGCCAAGTGGGAGGGACACTGGACCCGGGTTCAACTAATTGCGGGGGACAACAAATGAAAAAAACAGGGATGGGAGCGGGGGTCAAAGGTTTAAAATGAGGGTACGGGATGGGGACACCGAGCAGAGAACCCCACACAGCGCCCACTGCTCCTCAAAGCTGTCGAGGGAGCCAGTGGACGCCGCCCAGTGGAACTCTGCCCGGATGCGTGAAACCAGGGACGACCGGAAATAGGCCCCACAGTCGCAGAGCACCCCCTCGTCTTGCATCCTCCTCCTGGTGGTGTAGATGGTGACTTTAGCCAGGGCCAGGAGGAGGTTGATGAGGAGGTCCTGCAACTTTGTGGGGCCACGGATAGGGTGTGCGAAAAGGAAGAGGTGTGGGGAAAAGTGCAGCCAGAACCACAATAAGAAGTTCTGGAGGAGCCGGAATAGGGGCTGCAACCTGGCGCACTCGAGGTAGGCATGCGCCAGGTCTCCCTCACGCCGCAGAAGGGACAGTCTGTGGGTATGGGGTGAACCGCGCCAGGTACACGCCCGTGCTCACAGCTCCGTGAAGGAGCTGCCAACTAGTATCCCCGGCGGGCCGTGGAATTAAGGTGGAGTAGAGACTGGCCCACCGGGGCCTCTCACCCTCTCTGGGTGGGAGATAGTCCCACCACTTGGTGTCAGGGTGGGCCATGAGGGTGAGGAAATGAAATGTGTGGAGCACGAGCGTGTAGAGATGGTTCCTCGGCGTGGTTCGGAATGAAACCGGCTGCAGTGCACGCAACCGGCTCGGGGTGTAGGAGTGGGGAGGCCGGGAGGGCTCGCGAAACAGGGACCCAAGTACTAATTCCGGAGGGCCCAGGGTAAGGGGTGGGTGAGGAGAACCCTCTCGCAGGGCCTGCCGCAGGAAGCTGAGAGAGATGGGAGACAGGGCGTCCCCCACCTCCCGGAGTACGCGCAAGGGGGTTACGAGGGTGGAGAGTCCCATGCGTCGAGCGAGCACATGGGGATCCACCCAGTCCCCCCTCTCGTAGTCCAGGAGGTCTCCGATCCTACTGGTTTCTGCCAGGATCAGCCTCCGGCGCATCGCGGGAGACTCCGCCAGCTGCACACAGAGATCAGGATTGTGTAGAGGGGCTCCGCGAGGAGATCCGCTCCCATGGTTGCCACAAGGGACCTGGTCACCCCAAAGAGCTTCCAGGTCCAGAGGAGGTCCTGGTAGAAGACCGGCAGCTCCAAGAGGTCTCGCGGAAGACCCCTTGAGTGGAGAAAAAAGAGCTGCCGGTCATATAAGAGCCCCCGGAGGCGGCGGAGGAAGGCGTGCGTCAACGTGCTCCATGCCGGACTACCCGCACCATAGAGGAGTCTCTGCAGGGCCTGGAGGCGGAAGACGTGGACCTGGCTGTGTAGGCAGATCAGGCCCTGTCCTCCTTCCTCCAGAGGAAGACTTAGGACCCCTGCAGAGACCCAGTGCAGTCCCGGCCAGGAGAACTCCAGGGCCATCCTCTGGAGCCTGGCCAGGATCCCCGAGGCTGGACTCAGGGTGTTGAGCCGGTGCCAGAGCATGGACAGGACCAGCTGGTTCAGCACCAGTGCCCTCCCTCGGAGGGAGAGACACTGGAGCAGTCCCGACCATCTCCGCACCCGCTCATCCATCCTGCCCTCCAAATCCTGCCAGTTTTCTGGGGGTCTCCTTGCACTTGAGGCTCCCTGCAATGGGTAAGGAGACAAACAGCCCTCCTATCTTCTCCCAGCCTCCTCACTGAGGTTTTTCCAAGGCTTTTGTAGCCCTCTCAGTCCTTAGCCCAGCTGTTCCCACTCAGCTCAGTTGGTTACTCTCAGCTAGCCCTGATTAGGGCTTACATCTGGGCTCCCTGCTGAATGCCTGTGCCTCTCTACCTGGCCTTTTAGCGTTTTAGCAGGACCTTAGAGGGGTTTACCCCGGCCCGGCCACAGACCCTTACTGAATGGGGAAGAGGCAACCTGATGACAGATGATGCGAATAAAGCTGAAGTACTCAATGCTATTTTTGCCTCTGTCACAGACAAGGTCAGCTCCCAGACTGCTTCACTGGGCAGCACAGTATGGGGAAGAGGTGAGCAGCCTTCAGTGGTGAAAGGACAGATTAAGGACTATTTAGAGAAACTGGACATGCACAAGTCCATGCATCCGAGGGTGCTGAGGGAGGTGGCTGGTGTGTTTGCAGAACCATTGGCCATTATCTTTGAGAACTCATAGCGGTTGAGGGAGGTCCCGGATGACTGGAAAAAGGCAAATAAAAGGGAAGAAGGAGAATTCGGGGAACTATAGACTGGTTAGCTTCACCTCATTCCCTGGAAAAATCATGGAGTAGGTCCTCAAGGAATCCATTTTGAAACACTTGGAGGAGAGGAAAGTGATCAGGAACAGTCAATATGGATTCACCAAGGGCAAGTCATGGCTGACCAACCTGATTGCCTTCTATGATGAGATAACTGTCTCTGTGGATATGGGGAAAACAGTGGATGTGATATATCTTGATTTTTGGCAAAGCTTTTGATACTGTCTCCCACAGTATTCTTGCCAGTAAGTTAAAAATGTGTGGATTGGATGAATGGACTATAAGGTGGCTAGATCATTGGGCTCAATGGGCTCGATGTCTAGTTGGCAGCTGGTATCAAGTGAAGTGCCTCATGGGATCGATCCTGGGGTCAGTTTTGTTCAATATCTTCATTAATGATCTGGATGATGGGATGGATTGCACCCTCAGCAAGTTCACAAATGACACTAATCATAGCCAGCAGATTGAGGAGAGTGATTAATCCCCTCTATTTGGCACTGGTGAGGTCATATCTGGCATATTGTGTCCAATTTTGGGCCCCCATTACTGAAAAGATGTGGACAAATTGAAGAGTCCAGCAGCGGGCAGCAAAAATGATTGGGGGCTGGGGCATATGATTTATGAGGAGAGGCTGAGGGGACTGGGGTTATTTAGGCTGCAGAAGAAAAGAGTGAGGGGGAATTTGATAGCAGCCTTTAACTATCTGAAGGAGGTTCCAAAGAGGATGGAGCTAGTCTGTTCTCAGTGTTTGCTTCTTGTTCTTGTCATCTGCCATGGTCTCAAGTTACAGTGGGGGAGATCTAGGGTGGATATTAGGAAACACTGTTTCACTTGGAGGGTGGTGAAGCACTGGAATAGGTTACCTAGGGATGTGGTGGAATCTCCATCCTTGGAGGTTTTTGAGGCTCGGCTTGGCAAACACCTGTCTGGGTTGGTCCTGCTTTGAGCGGGGGGGTTGGACTAGATGATCTCCGGAGGTCTCTTCCAACTTCAATTTTCTGAGATTCTATGATGTAAAGGAAAATGTTACCACTTGCATTATAATTTCTTATAAACCATTTAACCAGAACGTTCATTCAAAGCAATAAATGAAAGGTTATTCTGCATCAGGGGCCTTTGGATGCACTGGGAAAGCAGTTGGTCTAGATTATATGTGCTTTGGAACAGCTTGCAGTGTTGAAATGTTCAATCAGTGTGATGACACAAACCGTAGCTTGTGTCATGGTCCCATCAAAGAAATAAGAGTTTCTTCATTTCTTTTTTTTTTTGGCACCAGAACCTTACAAACTTAAATGCTAGCAAAACATCATAATTGCAAATTCATGCCATAGGTGAACACAACAGCCTCCTTGTCTCTATTAGCAGTGTTGTGTTCTAAAAATATCTAGCACTTTGTCATTAATAAATAATATACAGAAGCTTTGAAAGCCTCCAGTAAAAAGACAGTAGAAAATGGCATTTCTTGTCCAAAATGCAGCATGCCCTGTCTCGTATGACTTGTGTGATAGAAAGCAAATGGGATGTTTACCATACTCGCATTCATAGAGCTTAAATTACTAAAGTAGTGAGAGAGGTCAACCTGGGGAATGTGGTGAACTTTGATTTATGGTAGAAACAGGACAGTGTCAATCAGGCATAGCTAAACCACAATTCACTGTTAGCTGGGACATTTGGTTCTTCCCATGATTAACATAGTGCAAGTCTGTTTTCTTTATTATCTTCTGGTTAATCTGGCATAAATCTTCCACATAAACTTGAACAAAAGAACAAAAATTACCTTAGGGAACATAGCTTAAATTTAGTGCAATGGAGCATTTAATCCCTGGCAATGAGAAGCCAGTGATTAAAGGTGTTGCCCATTACCACTATGGTGGGTGGCCTTTAACTTTTCTTTGCACATGTTGGACAGCATGTCACTGACATTCACAGGGACTGGGATGGAGAGAGACTGTTGCTGCTATCTGAAGGTGGAAGGAAGTTTTCCTCAGTAAAGGAGGCTTTATCTTTACCTTGCTATGTTTAAGTGACTTGCCCAAGGTCAATCTAAAAGTCTATGGCAGAGCTGGGAATCCTCGTGGTTTCTTGACTGATATTGCATTACATACAATATCTTTAGCGGATTCTGTTCTTCTACATGGGAGAGGCTTACACAGTTCCTCCAGGACTGAAAACACTGGGCAGGGGTGTGATTAAGAGAAAGGACTGTTCAAATTACTTGAAAATCACTGTCATTGCTCTTGGACAGAAACTAAAGAGTAGGGGACTGGATGTTTGTCAAGCCTTCCTGGAATAATCATAGTGAAGTACAAGGAGGCTACAGCCAAAATTCCTGCTGATAAAGGAGTGAGACATGGGTCCCAGCTCAGAGAGAGGTGAGAGCTAAGACACATCCTTGAGAAGACCATGTGGCTGCAGGTTAAAGATGCATTTACCCTAGAAGTCTTGTAAATAGATATTGCAAAATTAAAAAACTATCCCTTTTTTATGAACATCTCATCTGTTGAATTTTCCTATTTCACAAAAAAACTTGGATGGTTTGCATTTTAGTCAAACCCTTTTAGTTCATCCTGGGATGTGGGTTAGAGGCGGCTAGGATAAATTACTTCTTTTTTGGTCCATCTCTAACTGCAAGCCACTTTACAATGCTCTCTGCGAGGAACTTGTGCAAACTAGATAGGCCAACATAAAATCCCAGCAGTGGTTTTCCCTAAGTTAAAACTCTGAAAAGAGGAGCATCAGTGATGTTTGTCCAAAACATAGGACCATTGCTCCAAAATGACTAAAAACCTGGATCCAGCATAACTTTGAATAATTGCTGAGAACACTTCTGATATAAGGGATACGTTTTGTGCAAATATTTGATTAAAAACTTTTATAGAAAATGCATGACTAACCCATGGACTTCACTGCTATGAGCCAATAATCAGCCCAAGCATTTAGCAGGATTCAAATAGGATTAGATATTTATACACTTAATGCCTCAAATTACATTACACAGGACAAAAATGTATGAAGGAAATGAGCTTTAATGGTTCAGGACATAAACCAACTAGTAACTGTCTGGGGTTAGGAAGAAATTTTTATTTGTAGATAGGGTATTCCATAATTGTCCTTTCAGGGCTTCTTGCACCTTCTTCTGAAGCATCTGGTATAGGCCCTTATTGGACAGAAAACACTGGGCTAGACGGTTGATCTCCTACAGTACAGTAGTCCCTACATTCTAATTGAGAATAAGCTGACACACTTTTAGAAATGTACTGTAATAGTTTTAATATTTGGAATATCAAAATATAATGCACTGTGCTTAAAGCACTGTCTTTCTAGTGCAGCTGTTCAAGTGAAGCACAATTTAAAATACACAGCATGTCACAACATCATTAATGGATCTTGCTATACACTAGAGAGTCCAATCAAGTACTCAAATGGAAATAGTCATCATTGTGTTGATTGTATTTATGACACTAGACGTCTATAAATTGTGCCCTGAGGGAAGGGTGTGAAAGAGATTTAGGCATAGTATTAGTCCTGTCTGGGTTGGGAAAACAGGCCAGCAGTCTACAATGATTCAGATTCTTCAGAGCAGACTATCCCTAAGGAAATCGAGGCCAATTATTTTCCCAAGTGAGCTACCTCCCTTGTGAAAATTTCTGACTCCAGCCTAAGGCTGGAAGGCAACAGGGAGAACGTGGGTGAAGCTGGAAATTCCAGCTACGTGTTTGTGGTGGAACCAGCATGGAGGTGTAGCTAGTTATCAGTGAAGTGGGTGGGGAGCTTGAGATGATATCAGCATATGGGAATGGAGAAGACAGTGTGATTAGAAGATCAGCAGGCACTTCCTGGGAAGGTCAGGGAGACGGAAAGTGCATTGCTTTGATTGGGAGATGAGGAAAGCAGCAGCTGAAAGTGTGCATGTGTGCGAGGTGAGTTCATTTATCTTCAATACCGTGGTAAAGAATGTTGAGGACTAGCTAGACTATTTGCAGGGGTCTAAAAGGTAAATGTCTTTTTAGTAACAAAGTTACAACTCAGCCAGTATGAAATTTTGTGGGTCCAAAAACTTTGTGGGTCTTTGGACTGAAAATATTTGCATAACTAAGGAGCACATTTAATTAATGTGGTTTCACACTGTTAGACTGTTCATGGAAACAATGAAATGCAATAGCTATTTTAATGTAACTTTGAATTTGGAATAGTTTCATAATGCAATAAGCCACGCCAAGCTGTGGGAGAGTCAGAAAAAATGAAACCTAAGGGTAAGCATGAAACAAGGGTACTACAGTATTGTCAGCCCAAGACCACAGTCCTCATGTAACAAACTGGAATTTGGAAAAGGAGGAAAAGTGAAAAAACTTGATAAACTTCAAGTAGAGAAAATCTGTTCTTCCTATATCCTTTCATCCTATTGGGCAATTTTAGAACTTGTAATTTCCAGTAGGTGCTACTCTGCTTGTGGTAAGGGCACTGCAGGTTAGACAGTGTTTCATTCACAAAGAGTGAAGCTGAATGCAGGTTTAGTTTAACAAATGGAACTTTATTAAAGCCTGTGGACTACTGTATGTGGCTGAGCCTAACTCCCCTTGTTCCATTTCCACTGGCGTACTGTCAATAACCAACCCCCCAGAAACACAGGCCCTCTGACTCCAGTCCCTCTGATCGGGATACAGACGACGCAACAGTGATAAAGCCCAAGGCCTGTCTATAGTATAGTTACTACCTTCTGGGAATTTTATGGGTTCTAAGACTCAAAGTGTCATCCTTTCGGTCTGTTTCTTTGGAAAACAGCTCCTTTCAATATTTTGACGTTTGTTTAATGACAGGCTTGCCACAAAATTGCAGGCTACACCACAGTGCATGAGCTTTCACAAAAATGTTTAGCTGACAGTTGATGAGAAATCTAACTATAAAACAAATATTTTGTCTTTTGCATACAGACATCTTCTCCCCCCCGCCCTTAGTTGGAAACTAAAACTCCTCTTGCATGAGGTGATGTCCTTGGAGGGTGTCATCCCCTACAATCTCATCTCTACCAATGGCAGAATCTTTGAACTATTTATTTATACAGGATCATAGATTAACATGTTTCATTGATGTATTTAAATCTGTAGAAAATTACTCCAGCTAGTGCTCTGAACACTTCCACAATAATTAAACACAGTTTCAAAAATCTAGTAACATATAACTAATAACAGTGCCCATAACAATCTCCAATAATGAGTACTCATATTAAAATGTCCTGAAAACCAGACCCAACCAAGTTGGACACTCAAAAATTGAGGCACCTACAATTAATGGTCACTTTTGAAACTTCTGCCTAATTTCTCAGTGCCTGTGGTTCCCTTCTGTAAAATTGAGCTATACCCAACTAACTGGGGTGTTGTCAACATGAATGGACTTACCTTTACAAATCATTTTGAGATCATTTGCATGGAGGGGTTATAAAAGTGCAAAGTATTAACTATTAGTGTTAAGTTGTAAAGAAGCAGAATGAAAACTTGTCACCTAGAAATAGAACCCAGATCATCTGACAGCTCCTGTCTTCTTTGCAAGATCATCCTCAAAGATGTGTATATGTGTCGGTGTCCTATGTGTATATATGCACACATATAATGTAGGGCTGGAAGGGACCACAAGGGGTCATCTACTCCATCTCCACAATGCTGAGGCAGGACCAAGTATACCTAGACCATCCTGACAGGTGTTTGTCTAGCCTCTTCTTAAAAACCTCCAATGATAGGGATTCCAGCACCTCCCTTGGTAGCATGATTTACTACTTAACTATCCTTGTAGATTCTAAAGCCACAAGGGACCACTGTGAACTTTAGTCTGACCACAGGCCACAGATCTTCCCCAAAATAATTCTTAGAGCATATCTGTTAGAAAATACCCAATCTTGATTTAAAATTTCAAGTGATGGAGAATCTATCATGACCTTTGGTAAGTTGATGCAATGGCTAATTACTTTCATCATTAAAAAATGTATGCCTTACTTCCAGTCTGAATTTGTCTAGCTTCAATTTCCAGCCACTAGATTGTGTTATACCTTTCTCTGCTTGTTTGACTAGCCCATTGTTAACATTTATTCCCCATGTAGATATTTATAGGTTGTAATCAAGTCACCCCTTAACCTTTTTCTTTGTTAAGCTAAATAAATTGAGCTTTTTGATTCCATCATAATAAGGGAGGTTTTCTAATTCTTTAATCATTTTTGTGGCTCTTCTCTAAACCCTCTCCAGTTTATCAACATCCTTCTTGAATTATGGGAACCAGAATGTGGTACAGTATACACCAATGCCAAAAACAGATAAAATAACCTTAACTCTGCTGGCCATAGAGATGTCCTTGGGCCCCCTCTTTTCCCTTATCAATTTGCTACAATTCCTAACTTCTGATTTGTATTCGTTACTATCAACTTCCCCTTTCTTCCACGTGTTGCATATTATTTTTATAGCTATCTTCTCTGCCCTTCTAAATTAGGGTTTTTTTTTAACCTGCACAGCCTTCTTCCTCAATTGAGAGATTGGCTATTCGGGCATATAGTAGTGTGTTCTTAAACGATTCCAATTATCATTCATATTTTTCTGATTAAATTCTTGATCCTGGCTGATTTGGCTCAGTTATTTTCAGATTTGTGAAACTGGCACTATTAAAGCACCAAATATATATGTTACTGGTCTGGAGTTATTCTGCTTGCAAACTGTAAATGTGATCAAGTTGTGTTGCTAGCAGGCCAGATGCCAGCTGTTGCCCAGGCTGCAGGTATAAACTAAGAACTGAAAAATATATAGCTGGAGACCAGACTAATTCATCTGTAGGTTTAGTTTTGCCCAGAATAGTTTTAACTTACAAGAAGGTATTTAGTGTTTAGACTCTATGAAATGCTTGCAAGTTGCTTACATTTATCTCACATGCAATGTCTGTATTCCATGCTATATGATATAGTTAAGTTTTACTTTATACTTTTGAAAATGTTTGCTCTGAACTTGTGAACCTAGTCATGGGAATCATCCTCATTGTCTATCAAAAAGGACTCTATCAAATCAGACTGGCCATCAAGGATCATTGCAATATAAAGGATTGATTAATGGCCCTATCATGCCTGGGAAATGCTATGTGCAAGGATACTTGTCCTGTGAACTTGGATGCTGAATGAAGAAAATAAAACAAAGCCACAGTCAAATTTCCATCTCTGTGGCTGTTTGAATTCTGAAGGGCCAGAGACACTAAACTGAAGCAAGAGATTTTCAAGGGCTGCCTTCTTGATCCATCCAGAAAGACACTTTGAATTGACAAATCACTACAACTCTGTCACTCTTAGGATTTAGATAGTAACTCGTGTGTGTATATGTTTGTTTGCTGAAACCTGTAAATAACTCTTATTCCTTTTTCCTAGTTAATAAACCTCTAGATAGTTTATTATAGAATTAGCTAAAGGCATTATCTTTGGTGTCAGATCTAGGGTAGTAATTGATCTGTGGTAAGTTTCTGGTCTCTTGGGACTAGAAGCAACCTGAATGTGGTGTGAATTTTTTTTTTTTTTTTTGGTTTAAGTGACCATTTATCATTAAGTCCAGTTTGGCTAGGTGTCAAAATAGACTGAGGGTCTGAGGCAGGGGTTCCCAAGCTATGGGCCGTGGCCCTCAGTGCTGGGTGGTCTGCCAGCAGGGGCAGAGATTGGGGGGCATGTACAGCATTGCCTCCCCAAACTGCCTCTTTCCACTCCCTTCCTGACTCTGGGCCTTCAGCACAGCTCCAGCACACACAGCTCTGTACACTTCTCCTGCCTGACACACATGCTGTCCATGCAGGCTCGGGAAGGGTGTGTGTGTGTGGGGGGGGGAGATGGCTTGGGGAGAGCGTTTGGAGAGGGAAGGAAAGCTGGGGTCAGAGGAGCAGCAGAGGCAGAGCTGAAAGATTACTTCCTTCCTCAGCCCCTGGATTGCAGGCGGCAGGGTGTGTGTTGCTATCTGCAGTAGGGGAGTATTGGGGACCCCTTTGGCACTGAGGTGTCCCCTCCATTTTCGTTGCCAGTGGTGGGGTGTGGGTGTGCTGCTTTGCAGTGGAGGGTTAGGGGACCCGCTGTCCAGTGCACTGACCTGTTTCCTCCCCACTCCTGTCTCCACTGTCTATGCTAGGAGTCCTCGCCCACCCCAGTCCCTGTATTGCAGGCTGCTCAGTGCCCTCATCAATCCTCCGTCCCTTGGCAGCATGAAGCTGCAAGTGAGAGCATCCTTAGCCTGTCCCTGGCCGTTGGGCTCACTCAGCCATTTGCTGACTGGAGGTTGCCCTGCAAAACCCAGGGTTCCCCTGCCCCATTCTCCCAAAGTTGGGGTTCCCCCCACATTCCAACTCCCTCTCCCACAACATGGCTTCCCCACCCCTTCCAAAACACCCTTAACTCTTCATATGCCACGGCCGTGACCCCCCACTCCCCTCCACCTCCCCATGGGCCATCTGTCCTCCACCTCGGACCAAACTGGTCTCACTGTCAGCCGCCTCACCGCCTTGCCCCAAGGCTAGGCTGGAGTGCTGTGGGATTGAACTGCTGCTCTGACTGGGGTAACAGGTCCTGTCTCCTTTATCTTCCCCACTGTTTCTCCCCAGCTGGAGGGGATTCTTTCCCACCTGCTGCAGGAGAACCAGGCCCTGTGGGCTCAGCTGGGGCTGTGGCAGTCACAGGGCTGAGCAGAACATGCCATGCCTGCCACCAATGATGGACAACACCAAGGGACCTCCTCCATCTCCCCACCATGGCCCCTGGGGGGCAGAGGCCAAGGGGACCTTGCTTATGGTAAGGGGGGTAACATGGAGCTTTGGCTCTATTTGGGGGTGAAGTCAGGACTTTTGCCCCTGGGTCTGTAAGGGAAGGGGTACTGGGCGTCAATGGAGTGCCTCTGGGGAGATGGGGTGGCACCTGCACTGAGGCCACAGTCGGGAGGGGAGTGGAAAGCTGCACCCTGTGAATACTGGCCCCTTACTGGTACATATAGTTTATATGTATGTAATAATATAATGAATAAATTTCTTCAAGAAGTGTTAATAGTAGGCCACAGTGCCTATTGCACAAGTTAGCTTCAGGGAAATAAGTTTGGGAACCCCTGGTCTAAGGGAACCCTCTCTTGGCTCCTCGGTAAGACCTTTGTAGTGATCCAAGAATTCACATTGGTTACTACTTGGTGAAATCTAATTATAGAATACCCCACAAGTTAGGGGTATTTGCCGTGTTTTTGACAGTTTGCCCTGAGGTAGGCTCTCATCGTCATGAGCTGCTTTAGACAGTGTGACATGAGTCATGATCATTTGTACCTAAACTACTATTAACTTTCAGTTCTGTGGTCAGTTCCGTTCAATCTGCCACGACAAGGTCTATTCTAGAATTCCTCTGTGCTGGCTGTAACACATTTTGAGTTAGAAATTGTAATCTATAAGAAATTCCAAGAATGTTCTAGTATTGCCAGAATGAGACCTCCAGCATGTCACTTAAATTGAAATCCCCTGTGATCACAGTTCCCCTCCCCTCTCCCTCACACATTATAGATAAGTGCATAAGGAACTAGTCATCTCTTTCTCTCGTGTGATTTGGTGGTCTATAGCAGACACCAGTTAGTATCCCATCTTGTGCTTTAGCTGTTAGGACATTAATCTGTAAGAATTCAAGGTAATTTTCTTGCAAGTTATCAGTGACTCTGAAAGAGGTAATGCCATTTTTTACATATAGTGCCACTCTCCTCCCCTTTTGCCTATACCATCCTTCCTAAATAGCTTATTGACTTATTTAAACATTCCAATTGTGTGAATCATCCCACCAGGTTTCAGTAACACTAACTAGCTTGTGACAAAGAGTCCTGTGGCACCTTAAAGACTAGCTAAAATTTTAGAGCATAAGCTTTTGTGGGTTAATACTTACGAACTAGCTTGAATTTATGCTAAAAAACGAGCAATTCCAATTCCTCTTGTATGTTACCCAGGTTCCTAGCATTAGTGTTTGGCAAGTCAGGCGTTTCTTCTCTGTATGTCTTTTGGTTCCTTAATTATTTTTGTTCTCAACGTCTCAATTTTGTGCTGAGTATTCATATCGTCCCTCTTTTTACTTCCTGCTTTTGCCATTAGTTTCTCTCCCGTCCCCTGACTACTCTAACCACCTGTGCCTGAGAAGTTTGGTCCCTCTTCTACTGAGATGGAGGCCAAACTATACAGAACCTCCCTCCCTATAGAGGGTGGACTGATGTTCCACAAAAGCAAAGCCCTCCATCCTACACTACTTTCCTAGCCAGTGATTCACCTGGCCCTCCATACAATTTTGGACCCCGATGTGGCCCTCAGGCCGAAAGGTTTGGCCACCCCTGCTTTATGGCTATTATTTATCACCCTGTTAGTCTTTTAGTGCTTAAACTGATTGTTTAATAAGTTTTCAGTGTCTTTTCAGGTATCAAAGTTAGGCTGACTGGTTTATAATTCCCCTGGTCCTCTTTATTACCCATTTTAAAAATAGGGAACATATTTATACTTCTCCAGTCCCTTTGGGAGCACTCTTATCCTCCCTGAATAATCCCTAATAGCTCTGAGATAGTGAACTAACTGAAGTAGAGTACCCTAAGATGAATCCTGTCTGAGGCCCTGCCAATCTGTATATATGAAATCTATCTATATAATTTTTAACTTGATCTTTCCCTACTCATTGTGTGTAGTACTGGGGCAGATAAATCATGGTAAAATTCCCATTGGCTTTAATGGCAGCAGGATTTAAACAGGAATATGTTCAAAGAAATGAAAATGCTATTATATTAACAGCACCATTTGTGGTGTTCCACTAATGTAATAAAATGCTTTGGGGGGGCTTAATGAAATTGTACAAAGTAAGTGGAAAAACAACTTTTTAAAGACCCTGGAGGTCATATGATATTCAGAAAAGAATGGAAAATATCATTGTTGGGCGTGTCTGGACCTATTTTCTTGTAATGTAGCTTTATGACTTCCCCAAATGGTTACGTTGAGGTTATGAAAAGACGTATTAATTGATGCTAGATGTTAGGAAAACACATCCCTGATATTTCAGAGAAGTGCATATAAATATAAAGTAATTTAATACATGTAGGAATTAACTATATTTATACTTTACATTTTTTTCTATTAATAGAAAACTGCTCTATTTAATTAGATGTTACACTAACTACTTGGCTTCACGTCTAAGGCCCTTCACAGCCTATCCCCATTTGACCTATCCTTTCTAATAAGCTATTGAGACATCAGCCTCAGTCTTCATTCTGAAAATGATGCCTGTTTTGATTGCCTAGTTTTAAAATTTTTCAAAGATGCCTTCATACTTTTTCCCATGCTACCTTTTCTGCTTGGGAGGACCGCCCCATGAACACCTCATTGACCACCTTAACTCTTCTCGACTGTGATGCTGTCTTGAGGTGGTCCCCTGTGAGTCTTCTTGTCTTGTGCACTGACCACACCCTCTCTAGGTCTCCTTCATCACCACCACCATGCTTTATTATACTGTGCTAGCAGGCCACTACCTGTAGTTCTGTTCCTATATTTACCAGTCCCAGCCAGGTTTCCCACTTGCTGCTAATTCTGCTCCATTCTCCCAGAAGTAACAGCCACCAGCTCTGCCTTTCATCAGGCTCTCAGCTCCCCACTTCTAGGTCTTCCTTCCTAGAAGGTCCATTTACCTGTTCCCAGCTGCTGTGGTGTTTTAACCCTCTAAGAAGCCCTTCATCTGTAGGCCCACTTGTTAATTGATCCTCTAATTAGGTCCCATTTAACTTATAATGTTGGAGATTTGCATGACAGGGTACTGATTCAGCTCCTGACTTAGCACCCATATTAGATGCCTACAAAAAACTTACCAATGGCTAGTAATCTGGTGGACTGTGAACCACTGCTTACCATAGTGTCATTGTTACTTTGTTCTACCCGACCTGTCACACCTGTTATATGTATAGCCACGCTTGGATTGTAAGATCTGAAGGGCAAAGAATATCTCTTCATTATGTTTATAGAGTGACTGGCCTTCATGTGCTGACACAGTACAAATAATATTTTTAACAAGGTATATTTGGAAGACCATGTAAAATATATAGCCATATTCTACAGGCCACTAACCTTCCATCCCACTGAAGAGTGCCAAAAGAAACCACACCATTTGCTCAAACTCCCTGCTACAGCAAAAGAACAAATCAAAACACCCCACCCCCCCACCCAGAGCCCTGATCAGGGGTATTCAACCTTATACCCAAGATCCATAAACATGAAAATCCTGAATGCCCCAACATCTCAGGCATTGGCACTTTTACAGCAGAATTATCTGGCTATTTGGACACTCTCCTCAGACCCTACAATTCATTTGCAAACTTAACACCATCAATTTGGGCTTGACTAGGGACTGGGAGTGGCTGGCTCACTACAAAAGCAATTTTTCCTCTCTTTGTATTGACATCTCCTCATCAATTATTGGGAGTGGACCACATCCACCTTGACTGAATTGGCCTTAAACATTGGCTCTCCACTTGTAAGGTAACTTCCCTTCTCTTCATGTGCCAATATATATATTTATGCCTGTCTCTCTAATTTTCACTTTATGCATCCGAAGAAGTGGTTTTTTTACCCATGAAAGCTTATGCTCAAATAAATCTGTTGGTCCTTAAGGTGCCTCCAGATGCCTCATTGTTTTTACTTCTCCAGGGTGTCTGTATAGAACCTTTCATAAGAATTAAAACTAACCTGAAAATCCAAACAAATATAGAATAAAAAAATCCTAGTCTTGCTTCATGGGTCTTGAGAACTTTAAACCTGGAGGCAGCCTAAGTCCCAATGAAGGTTGAGAAATGGAACAAGCAACTATTACTGGAGGAATGTATATTTACTGAAGGCTTCTTAACTAGTAGCAAGCAAGAGTATCTTTCTTCCTACTTCTTTAATTTTTAATAGATTTATTTTTTTTAATTCTCATGTAGGTTATTGGCTCAATTTATCCTATGAGGAAGTTGCCGAGATCTAAAATCTTTTCAGTGTCTAATTTCTGTGTCTGGTCAAGCAGCAAAATCCATTTTTATTTTTAAAAATATTTCTGAACTAGTGGAGCTCTCCTCTACTATTAAAAGACCATAATGACATTTTTTAGTTAATATATGCATATTGTCTCTCGAAATGTGTGTTAGAAATTCCAAGGCCAATATGGATGTAATTCTTCAACAGGAAGCACATTACTGTCCTGAATAAGGTGTATCCAACTTCATTATTTTTACATTAGTAGGGTGAGTGAATTTCAGGCTGTGGTAATGGTTGTTGCAGGTAGAGTAGACGTAATAAGCAGGATCACTTTCTGCTGACTTTCTACTAATGCAGTTCTTAGCTCGACAGTGGTATTTTTCATGATCCGGAGGTTTTGTAAAGTAGTAATCGGAACCAGATTGCATGTATTAACGTCACTTGGGTTGCTCTCAGATGCCCAGTCTCACTGGGAAAAATGCTGGCAGCAAATCTCCTAGATTGTTCTTTTCAGTATTGACTTCAAAAATCTGCTTTCCTACCTCTCAAAATCCTCTACAATTTGTATAAAATTATAGCACCTTACACTTATTTTGATCAAAATAACTCCCTTTATATAAAATTAAACATTGATTGGGTTTGTATAACCACCAGGAGGCATATTTTAGCTGGTTTATCACACACATCAATGCCTACAATGTAAACAAATGAATTACTTAACTCCCTTTTATGTTGTTTCTGTATTTTGTTGTTCTAAATCTTCCCTGGGTGCTTCTTTTGACTCCATTTTGAATCTGTATTTCCTATTGATATTTCCAGAAAAGTCCTATAGCTCTTCTTGAGTGGAGAAAAATACAGTCAACATTTTTTGTGCATAAAGTAAATGTGGGTTATTGAATACTTGGATTTTTAATTACAAGTGTTTTTTCAGTGTTATCCTACATGATATGTATTAAAAACTTGGAAAGAAATAGTATAATCAAGAACACAGAATACTGGGGTTTTTATTGTCTGGCTACCTGGCCTAGCTAAATTACAAATTGTACTCTGTGGGACTTCAGTGCACAAGAGGGCTTTTGGGATTAGACTCTGAACACTGAATCCACTAACTGAACTCTAGGTTCAAGGGTTTTAATATGGTTTTCAAACCAAAACTCATGTTCACAAATGTTTGTCTGATGCCATATGCGTAGCTGGGGAGCAAACCTATCCTCCGCATTAACAACCAGTCTTCTAATCTTTGACCATTCAAAGTCTTCAAGCTTCAGTCAGGCCTGGTCTCGAGTGTTGCAATATAAAATGGACATCAGCAAACAGGAAGGAAGTAGGCAACAAAGATGCTGTCAATAGCGATGAAGAGAGACTAAGAGAATTCCATTCATGCAGGTTAAATTAAAGGCGCAGGGTTTAGCGGCTCATAAATACTTGAGATGGTAATGGAAAGAAGGGGGAAATTATCCTTCTGATAAAAGGTAATATAACAAGTAATAGTCTGAAATTAAATAAAGGAAATATTAAATACACAGAAATTATCATTCTAGCTGACATGCGGTCAGTTAGATACTGTTAGATTTGATCCAAGAGGTGGCTGAGGCACCCTGGCCCAGAGGTGCTCAAGAACAGACTAAATACTGCTTAGATCTCAATCCAACTTCCTCTGAAATTAATAGAAAGATTTCAGTGAAAGTTAGATCAGGTGGTTAAAAGGTTAGTGTAGAAAAGCAGTCATGTCCTAATACACTGTACTTCTCATCCCAATCACCTGCTTTCTCATGATGAGAGGGCTATGGCATTTTATCTGAAATGTCCTGAGAATAAATAGCTTTTCAGCAGCCGATTAGCTATCTGGGATAATGATCAGGACATTGGGATACATTATTAATGCTCCACTGAAAGGAATAACAAGAGGCTTTTGTGGTTTATCAAGTAAACAGTTTTTGCTTGGTAGTAAATAGATGATGCAATAAATAGTAATCATGAAACCACAGCAAAGGAGTTTAAGAAAGCATATGATGCTGACACACACATGTGAGGAGAGAGATTGAGAAGACCAATCTCTCTTTTTTTCTTAAACCATCCAAAACACCCCTTTTGGTATTTCTGATTGTTAGATGTGTCTCCATGCTCCAACTGGGCCAGTAGTATCCACTTCTAACTTGGTTTAAGGCACTTTCTTAATGATATGTGATATTTACCAACTGTTGTAAAAACGAGTTGAGATATCTTGGTGTCCTTCAATACCAGCACGATCCCTGGTCTGCCACCTGTGGCCCTTCAGAGAGAAGGAGCCCTCCTGAATACTTTGGTGTCCCAGGAACAGCTGGATTGTTGGATTTCACCTGTTAGTTCTATCCACAAGGGAGAAAGGGCATAGTTATCTCCAGGAGTCCCCACTTTTTCCTACATTATAAAAAACTGAAATTCTTTCTCGAAGAAAGAGGTGGAACAACACAGATAAAAGCCTAGAAAGTAAAACAAACACCTCTCCGCCCCCTCAAAAATCTACTGCATTGTGGTCTAGGCAGGGACTCAGTAACAAACTTGCAGGTTATAGGTTGATAGTGGAAGCGCCTCTTGTTTTTTAGCTTTCTCTCTCTCCCTTGTTCATGACACTCTGCTCAGTAGAGACCTGCTTTTCCTCTTCTCACAAAGTTTGTCCTGCCTTCCTGGAAGGAATTGTCTTTATATGGAGAAGTCAGTCTGTTTCCTTCACTTCTCCAGCACCCTGTAGTGTTGATGCTGTCTCAGTATATTGTTTCCAATGTGTGTTTCCTGAATTATGTTCACATTTTGTTCCTTCTAGCTTGCATTAATGCGTTGTGGAAGGGAAATAACTATTCCACAATGAGTTATTTGAGGTTAACTTTTGTGTAGCCAAACAGAGCAGCTGTGTTATTTTGGATTAACTGTGCCTCTTTTGGCAGTCCTCACACTGCTATCCCACACTGCATAGCTTCTCACTTGGATCAGCCTATCTGTTTACCTGGGTCATCTTCTGCTCCACAGCCATCTTGACTAGATATCACCTCAAGATAGAATAGCAAAGAGATGCAAATTCACATATCTAGAGCTACATACAGTACTTATTATAGCAGCCATGGTCTGTGCTGCCACAGGGTCCCATCAAGAGGCTCTGGAGTACCTTATCCTATGGACACTGAAGCTCATCTGAACAGCAGTTGCTGGAATGCCACGATCTACAAGTGACTGTCAGAGCAGCTGAAGGAACATGGATACTGCTGGGACATGGAGCAATGCCTTGGGAAAGTGAAGGAGCTTGACAGGGCAAAGGACAGCAGCAGGACCTCTGGAAATGCTCCAGCGACCTTGTGTTAAGCTTGGGTGGCTAGCCTGCACCGCCATCTGAGTTGCAAGACCCACACGCAATTTTTTATCATGCTAGCTGTAGGGAAGCTAGTGTGAGTCTGTCAACCCAGGCTGGCAGGCATACCCCAAATGACCCTAGATGCTGTCCAGAAGCAGCGGTGGATTAGCCACTTGGCCAACAGGGCCTGTGTCCAGGTTCCCAGCCAATGCGGGGATCCCAGGAAAAACAGGTCCTTTGATTCCGCTCCACCTGCCTGGTTCTCCTGGTAGGGAGCAGGGTTCAGGCATGGGGGCTTATCACGCTCCCTAGCAAGAGTGTCAGGTGGAGCAGGGCAAGCCCCTAGTAAGTATTATGTGCTGTATTGTATAACAGCAGGTAGAGAGAGAACACAACAGGAAAATAGGAAAAATATTCTGACTCCATTTGATCAGCCCTGTGCTTCTAGCTGCCTTTATATTTTATGAGGTAAATTGTCAAAATTGTGCTACTGAAATGTTTTTGAAATGCATAAAGATTGTAAGGTGTTCGTGGCCACTTTTCATAACCATATTGCAAACTCTTTGAGTTTAGACCAATTACTACAAAAGTCTGTTTTATTGTGCACGTGGTGCTTATCTGCTGGAGTTGTTATCAAGGAGAATTTAAGGCAAACAGTGCCCTATTTGTGCATACATAGTGCAAGGTAATGCAGCTTTCTCTGAGACTCCAGTACAGCTGGTATGTCTCTTCCATGCATGCACCAAACGTGGGGCACCATCCCAGTATGTAGTAGATCTGCATCTTTTCCTGGTTGCCTACTGGCTTTTTGAACAATCCCTTTTCTACCTTGGGGTAACATCCTTCACCATAAGAACAACCTGCCGAGGTACATATGCAGTTACTAACCTGCTGCCCTCCCACCAACCCTCCACCTTACTTCCATCCCTCAGCCAGCGTTGGTACCAAGTCCCATAGAAAGGAGAAGTAAGGTGGAAAACCTGTTACTGTCTTCAGGTGAACCCCAGACAGGGCAGAACGGATAAACAATGGCATTCCAAAACTGATAGGGGAAACACAAATTTTCATCATTTGCTGGTATGAAGACTGGTACCAATTTGGACACCTCAGTTTTTCACAAAACTGAATTGTTTTCTGGTCAGCTGAACAGTCAGTTGATCAGCATCTGAAAAATCTGCAGAAGATGAGTGAGAAGATGCATTAACCAGGTGAGTAAACATCTCAGCAGGGGCTCAAGGCAGAAGAAGGAAGGGAAGGACTTCTGCACCAATAGCAGAGGTTTCCAGGGCACTGTCTACACACGGGAAAGGGTGCTAGAAATGATGCAGAAGCAAATGCCTCTGCAGCAGAACACTCTTGTGCTGTGTTCACAACCAGCACCCCAACTTAGCCATGTCCTGCACCTTGGTGGGGAATGCAGGATATTAGGAGCCCTTTTTCACTCTCTAAAATTTCAAAGGAAGTCCCTTCTCAATCTTTCAAATGTGAGGCTCTTCCCTCACCTCACGACACCACCCCTAGTCCAAGAACACTTTTGAACATCCACCACCACTTATGCACTCTTGGGAGCCTTTTAGTACAGACAAGTGGGCACTCTGCTCTATAGGTGTGTTCTGCCAGAGTTCCACAGGCTTTAGGTGTGCACTAGTATGTTGGCTCAAAGACTTTTAGTATGAAAAATGTGGATGAGACCTTTCATTGAAGTTCAGCTTCTCCCCATCAATTTCTGAAATATGTTTACAGACACCTTATTCTCTGGTCTTACAGTATAAGAACACTCTTCTACAATCTGGCCTCAGAATAGGAGCACAACATAACCCTGGCCTGTTGGGGTACCCCATACAGGCCCCTTCTCTGGCTGTTTATAACATTCAGAAACTTTCCAGCTACCAGACATTCTCCCTTGGTCTAACAGGGAGAATTTTGTTTGTGCAAAACAAAGCCAGTACCTCTCATACAAGCTAGACATTGCTCACAAGCATCCAGGCTTTTCCTGAGGTATCTCCAGCTGACTTCCAGTCTTCAAAATGTCCATGCCACTGTTATTCTGCAGCTATGCAGGGTATAAACACACAGCTTCTTTCTCCTGGCCAAGTGTCTTCACTGAGTGAACTGGGTCTCCCAGAATGGCTGGAGGAATTGCAGCATTATTAATGTGCATGGTAGTCCTGTGCACTAAAGTTCTATTTTTCATCACAATGCTTAAGGCTGAATTTCTAGCCATCCAAACATCATGTACCTTTCCAGACCACCCCACATTAATATTACTGAGCCGTCCATGATAATAATGAGTAGCAGCATGGAGAAGTACCACTTGCCCATGACAAACTTTGGTGTGAGGGGTAAAGTACAGGTTTATGGATTTCATCACTGGCCCCAATACAATTTGGGAACCCTAACTTTGTAATCCTGGGCAATGCCAACCTTTATGATCTAACCTAGCAGTAGCCTATCAGGAGCAGCACCTGCCTCCATGACAGCTGACCCACGGTAAATGGGTTTGCTACTGACTGGTAGCCGTCAGGGGAGCAAGCTTCTAGAGAGCAATGACGATGTGTTTCTCCATGTTGAAGGAACTCTTTTAGGTGGTGGCCTGCCATTGCAGCTGTGGGGTGAGCTCTGCAGCCAGGGAAGCTGCCGCAAGAAAGCGTACTGCAGAAATAACTGCTCACTTGCATCCTCCTCTACCTGTATCACTCTGACTGTCTCCTAAGCCAGCTGACTGCATGATCGCCACTACATATGAAGCTGCCTGTTTTTATTGCTGACTGCCAGGATTGTGGCACTGAGGAGTATTTTCCCCATGCTGCCAGACGTTAGTTCAAAACTGGTGCTGGCTCCCTACCCAGACCCACAAAAAGAATTATGGTATGCCAGGGGATGAATTATGGGAGTTATTTAGACAAAACCTCTGTGGGTTCAAGGTCTGAAGAAATATATATATCCACCAATGCTAGGTTTAATTAGTGACTTCATGGCTTTTGTATACCATAAAGGAGGTCAGGTGTGGTAAATGTCAATACTAGGGAGCAGGGCTGGGGGCAGGAGAGACATGGAGGTAGGGTTGAGGCACCCAGAAAGCTAATGATCCATGTGATGTCCCTATGGTTCCTAGCCTCTGTAATTGTTACTGGCTAATATCCCCTCACATGACTACCACTACACATGGAGCAGCCTGGTTGCATTACTGACTGCCAGGACAAGGGCACTCAAAGTGTTTTCCCCATGATGCCAGAGAGCAGTTCAAAACTGGTGCTGGCTCTCAAAACAACAACGAAATGGAGGCATGTCAGGGAGGGAGCTGTGCCTTTTCTGGTCCTGTCTCCCAGAGGGAATAGGAAAGTGGCTATAACCCAGGTACTTGGCTCTGTTCTCAGTTTAATTGCTTTTAACACATAGGATGAGGAGGATCTGGCCCTGGATAAAGACTGCAGCAACTGGCCAATAAGGGTAGGGAGAAAGGCACAGCTATGAAAGGAATAAAAAGCATTAAACCTGCTGAGAATACTATTTTCATGCCAGCAATCAACTTTACATTGTTTTGCTTATATGGTATCCTCTATTGAGTAGCTTTGAGTGTGTCATTCTTAAGTGAATTTTAATGGTGGTGAAAGGTGCTGGATTGACAATACAGGAGACTCAAATCCTCTATGTGCAGCACTTACACCACACTGGCAATGGCAGTGCAAGCTCTCTCAGTTTGCCCTCAGTGCTTCATCTCTGATGCTGTGAGACTAATTTAGTCTTGCTGGCCTTCATCATAGGGTTCCTTATGAGGTACAATCATGAGTGTGTCTGGGATGGCATTACAAACTAGAGGAGAAAGGCTCCTTTATCCTATCAATAGCCTACCCAGTCCCATCTTCATGTGTGTTAAATCATTACAACAAAAAAAGGCAGGTAGAAATTAAAATGTTCTAAACACGCTATGATCTTCTAATTGTTTTAATCAAAACCCCATTTGTAGTGGCTGGACCATTCTCTTCAGGAAATATATAACTTTGATAAGGGTCAAAATGGAAGCTAGTAGTGGCCTGAGTTACACATCCAGGCATGTGATATAGCTGATGGATGCATTCATATGTATGCAAGTTTCTCAATATATTGGTCGTAGTTCATGTGGTTTTGCTGGGTATTTACTGTTACATGCTATTCATCACTGAAAACTCCATGTCTGACAAAGGACGCATTATATCTTTCATTTTTAACTAAAAATCTGTGTATGTGAAACTTGTTCCTTATTCATTCCATGTATTCAGTATTAATAGTCAAGATTTTTAGAATATCTTCTGCAAAATGTGTGTGAGCAGGTAATGCCCTATTTACATATGTGCCAAAATTGGCACTCATTTAAATACCATGAACACCTTATGATCAAAATTCTGCTCTGTCAGACCAGCTCAAGTCTATTGAATGTTTGTAAAATTGGGCCCTTCTGGTGTTTCTTCTTATCTCTCCAAGACTTCACAATGAGGGTTTACCATATTTTAAGACATCTTTATTTTTAAGCATAAATTATGGCTGCTGAGATAAAATATACTTTGCAGTGTGGTATCCTTGAGTTCTTTTTCTTTTTTCATTTTATAGTTTCCCATTTGTTAGCATGAATTAATGAGATTATACTGAATTTACCCAAAGAGTTATATCCTCTACAGTGTCATTACAATCTCTAAACCCAAATTTGTAAAGTGCTAAGAAGTTTTGCATGGTAGCAAATGTCTCCAGCCTGGAATGTCTCTCCAAGGATCAGGTCCCAAGGAAGACCTATCTAAGGGTATGGCTATACTACCCACCCCTCGAGTGGGTAGGGTTTGGTGTATCGGGGACTGATTTATCGCGTCTTACTTAGACGCGATAAATCGATTCCAGAAAGCGCTCCTGTCGATTCCAGAACTGCAGCTCTGCAAGAGGAGTAAGCGGAGTCAATGAGGGAGCCGCTGCGGTCGACCTGCCGCTGTGGGGATGGCCAGGTAAGTCAAACTAAGGTACTTTGACTTCAGTTATGTGAATAGTGTAGCTGAAATTGTGTATCTTAGTTCGAACCTGCCCACTAGTGTAGCCCAGGCCTAAGTTATTTCTAATCTATCTCTGGCAACACCAATCTTCTGTAGAAAACTGTAGTCTTATCAGCATGTATTTATGGATTCTTATTCGTGTATTCTTTACACACTGATCCCCTTGACACACACTGGTGTCACTTATTTCAGTTAAGGGGTAGCTAATCACTTACGCCACATGTTATTTGATTTCCATTAGTGTGTGCTACAAATCCCTATGAAATTTCCATCAAAAGAGATTGCTCAGCAAACTGATTTCCTATAGGAAATAACTGTTACTTTTAAATGTTCTTAAAATGCCTTTTTACACCAAGAACAGTCTACTACAGCAGAGAAATGTTTTCTTCTTTCTCTCCACTTAACATCTCATATGCTGAAGTGTCATGTGTATATTGGTGATCTTCCAGCTGCTGAAAATTTTTGGAGCATTGTATACAGCACTCATGAAGCTAACTGCACATTTGACAGCTGACCTAAGTTTCAGTTTATTTGTTGAGAAAGCTGAGAGTTTCAAATGTACCAGCCATTTGAAAATCCTACCTTATCTCTTCATCTCTTAGTTGAGCCATATTAATAGCAAATATGTCCTGTTCAAAGTGATTGATTGATACACTTTCATTGATGAGGCACCTCACAGCTTTTTTAGATTCCCAGTTGTCTCCAATTTGATAGATGCTTGATTTGCCCTTTCTGCCAAATACCAAGAATCAGAGTGGCCTTAGTGCTTCAAATAGAAGACTGACTCGGGGTGTCTGGGTTGTATTCCTGGATCTGCCACTGGCTTGTTGTGCGAATGTAGGGAAAGTCATTTCACTTCTTCAGGCCTCATGTCCCCCACTGGGAAATGAGAATAATGCCTGCTTTACTGTAGTGTTGCGAGGCTTAGGTAATTAATGACAGTAAAATACTCTGAGATTCTTACATAGTAGAGAAGTGCTTATTATTTTTTATCGGGGAGATGAAGCAAACATGAAACCAGAAGACACAATGCATTGTGTCAATGCATTATCCTTGCATTGAAAAATGCAAGGATGATGCTTGGCTTCATAAGGATTTTCTCTAGTTATTTTTCTGTGTTTGTAATTTGTCATTCTCTGACAGGAAGTATTAACTAACCGTAGAGTATTTATTATAGTACAGTAGAATACTATTCTGTATCCAAATCCTTCAGATGAACAGGGAATATTGCTGGTAATTTCTGAAAAGATGAAACCCAACTTCCCAGCCCCAGATTGCACTCATAAATCCGGCACACAAGTTGACTGGCTAGCTTTAAAATCCTTGAAGACATAATCAAAACTTGAATTGCTGAGGCTGTGTCCTAGCTCCATTATTAGCCGGTGTTGGGGTAGCAGTGAGAACAAGGAAGCAGCCTGTGGCTAGTATGCTGAAAGAAAATAGAACAGTGTTTCTGCTTTGTAACTGGTACATAAAAAACCTCTGACGTGTTACGAGCCATTTGTAACAACACTGACTTTTATCCTAATGCTCTTGCTTCCTATGAAACTGTGAAATCAATCCCCACGCTGTAAATGGACTTCTTACAACTCTGCCTCTAAGAGGAAATAACATCTTCTATTGCCAGCTCCACCATGGTTACAGGCCGAGGATTCCTGGTGGGAGAAGAACATCCCCCTCTGACTTTTACGAGTTGTGGTGAGGACTGTTTAACACTTTCCTTGCAGATAAACTACCAATCCACTGTCCCGTTCTGTTTTTATTTTGCTTAGAAGAGGGATGATCCCAAACCAGATTTGCAATGCAGAAACAAAGTTTGCTAATACGCTATAATCAAGTATTATAGCTTGCTTTATAAGCTTGTACAGATGAGCTCTCCACTTCCCATTAGCAGAGCTGTGCAATACATTTTTCAATAGCCGTGAAACTGGGGAAAAGTCCCCCTTATTTTATTTCTTACTGCATTTATGAGAAGTTTTTACCTCCAATGTTTTTCTACAGGCAGAAAAATAACTTTTCTGCTGGTAGGGGAAAATACATAAAACTTGACCCCAAGCCCTCTCCTCAAAATACATGAAGCCTTCTTCTCAGGTTCTATGTTGCAAACTTCAAGGCATTGGTGCAATATCAAAATTCTCTCAAGGCAATGACCTGCCCACCTAAAATGAAATTTTAGAGGACAGAGTTGAAACCCCTCAGCCCCTGGAATGTAAACAGTATTGCAAACCTCACTGTGGAGGATTAAAAAGGGAAGATTTTACAGGAGTGCCTGTTAAGGCCCTGACCCTACAGAGTGATCCATCTACTAATAAAGATCTGCCTAGCTAAAAGTATCTCTTTAAGGATTGGCCCTTTAATACATGGATCCATTTTTTTTAGAGTGATTCAGATATGAGAGTCTCAATCTTGACAATTTCCTTTTAATTAGACACTCCAGTACAAAGTAAAGCATTCTAAAACACAATTGTGGAAATACATTTCTTAGAAAAACCTGAGCTGTATAACTGTAGTTAGGTGTTCTATTTACATGTGTAATTTTTTTATTAAAGGGCAGTAATTACAGAATTAAAGTCCAGTAAATACATAATTTACACAGGTCCAAAATTCACTATTAAAATTTTTACTAAAACCAGCTGTTGCAATATTGATAGGAGATGGAACAGAATGGCTTGTTCATAGTAGTCAAGGTTTCACTGCTAAATAACGGCTACTTTGGATTGATTCCAGTGAACAGTTTAACTCTATAAATAATGCAATCTTGGTACAATTTCCTCTCTCCAGATTTTGGTCTCCTTAATGATTTCAAACTTGTACTGTCCCATGGTGATATTACACTGTTTTGAAATGGTTGCAAACTGCTGACTCGTGATAGCTGCAGTGTATTCTTTTAATCCTGCTTGGCTCAACTATATGTTGAACCGTTAGTTACAGAGTGCACTTTAGTACATAAAATTAAAAATAAAAATAGGACCCCGCTGTCCCCATGGGGTATATTCCCTTGTAAGGAATTGGAAAATGTGACATTGCAACTGTGGCATTTCCTTCTCATTCTTTCTTGATGAAGGGGAAGGACAAGTTCATTTCTTTCCCCTGCTCTTGGATGGGTGTCTGCTCATGTCTCCACATGAGTGCCCTGCACCTCGCCTCTGCATCTCTACTTTCTCTGGTCTAGACAGCATGGCTTCTGGAGGTGTCAAGTGTTAGGGACTAGCCACTGTCCACAACACCCCACTGACACCCCCAATTTTTTTTTTTTAGAGACTCCAGTTAGTATAAAATGGATGCTTCTGGACACCCTATGTCAGGGTGCAGTTGCTGTATTTCCTTTTCCATGGGATTATTGTCTTTTCCTCCACAGTGCCAATGACCCATGAAGGGACATCCACGGGAAAGCAAACCCTGACTTCACTGGAACAACTTGTGAGGAACTCTGCAAGGGAATCAGACATTTCTTTCCGCTTCTCCCTCTTTCAGAAATTTTCCCATGAGAGGGGGCCACCAGGCCAGTTGTTTAACAGAAGATAAACATCTTGCATAATTGCTACTTTACTCATATTAAGGGGAAATAATCATCCTAGGTATAGGCAAGGCAGACATCTTCAACTGAAAGCGGGAGGCCAAGGGTGAAGGCAACTCTTTTTGGGAGGAGCTTCCTTTGAGTAATCTAGCTTTTCTGCAGTACTTCTGAGCAAGGGAGACCTGAGGTGTATGCACAGAGTGACGCAGACAAGATGAGCTCTCAATAACTTTTAAGTTTGTTGTCAGTCTCACAGTGCTTTCTGTAGTAGTCTACATTTATGTGCTGCCTTTCATGTTACACATCTTTATTCAGTCAAATAGTCAATAAACACTAAAACTTTGAGTAGACCTCCAGTTTTGATGTAGTTACAGAATTCTGACATCAGTGAATTTCCCCTTTGTGAAGCTAGGATGTAATTACTTTATTTCTGCTGCTGTAATGATAGCTCACAGTAAAGAGGAGGAATGATAGAAAGTGATCATGCTAAATCAGTGGATGCCAGTGAGTCAGATAAAGACTAAAATGTGGATTTTTTTCCTGACTTTTCTGAATGGATTGCAGATCTCATTTAAAATCCACTGCATCTCTGAGAAAATAAGTCAAAATATTCTCTTTACCTGTTTTTCCAAATCGCAGGCCCACTCAGTCAGCAATATAAGAAAAGTGTCCTATGGAGACTCGTTTCAGCTAACCCATCTATAACTCAAAATGCACCAGTAAGAGTGTCCACAGAGATTTAGATAGGGCAAAATAAAATCAAGCTTCAATGACATTTAAAAAATATTCTATTAAACACAAATCACTGCTTATGTTATTTATATTTTGGTTTTGAGTTTACCATTTACACAGGGTTAGAAGATTATGCTGATTAAGCTCATGTGTCATGTACGTTCTCTCACTCCTGTCTGGTTCTGTATTTTGTAATTGAGAGACAATCAGCTTCATTTATTAAGGAACCCTTTGTCTTTTGGTTCTTTGAACATAATTTGCAAGAGATGTTAAAGAACAGAATCTAACTGAACTGACAATTAGCTGCAAGTGATGTTGGTTATTTTAGCCCAAACATTATATAATAGCAAAAATATATATATAACTGGATTGCTGAGGAAAAATGGCAACCTTTCCCTACCTAGATTTTTGTGCTGTTTTTATGATTTGCTCGCTTCACAGAAAAGAAGATAGGTACAGATTTTCCTCTTGGAGAACAAAACTATCTCTACTCTGCCTCTTTGGGTTTTTAAGAAGACTTAATGTAAAGGGAACAGACTGGAAAGAAATGTTTATCTATCTTTGATCTTTCCTACTACAGTTTGCACAACAATTTCACAGCTAGTACCAATTATATTTCATGTTTTTCTGGAAGTTTCCTTCTGAAGCTTCAATTCTATTTGCTGCAGAATACAAAAGGATTATTTTCCAGACAGTGTTTCTTTCTTTGGCCTTGTTATGGTGTGTGTTTTTCCTTTTGTCTCTTTAATCCTGCCTTCAAAGAGACACCAATAAAAGTATCACAGGAAAGTCAAGCATCTTGGAAATGTTGCTCAGTTGGTTTGTCTAGTTCAAGCCTGGTGTTGAAATCCTGGTCCCCATTGAAATCAATGGGAGTTTTGCCATTAACTTTGATAGAAGCTGGATTTAACCCTGATAGATTGTGCTAGAGGATAAAGGTAACATAGAAGTTAAATTGCATTAGTGCTGTGTGACTATGTACTGTACACAAATTCTGTTCTCTGAATTCAGTTCAGATGTTAATGGAATTGCATGAATAGAACAAAGAGCTGACTTTGACCCACTGTGTTAAAATGCCTGATTATGCATTTGTACACACACAAGCCAACTTTGCACAGGCTTTGACAGTGATTGTATGTTCATATGTATGTGTGTGTGTACCTCTGGTCTCATTCTCTTTTTAAAGCTAAGGTTTTGGATGCCTCTAGGTCTTCATTCTGAGGGTCATGTTATCAAATATGTCCAAAGAGAGTATGTGTATTCTAGTTAGGTTTAAAAGTCTATGCCTGAGGGTCAGGAGAGGAGAGTGGGAAAAAACCCTCAGACACTCATAGAAAGCAGGGTGTCCTGAAGGCAAGAAAAAGTATTCTATACTGTAGACTGGTATTCTGAACTGATTGAAGATTAGGGACTGATTTTAATGATAGACCCATCTGGCTTTCTACGCCAGCTTATCCAGCTACCATCCTGTTAGCTTATAAAATATATTTATGGTATTTGGGAGCCATCAGGAAAGTGTTTTGAGTAAGGTAATTGGCCCTGGCCATTTGTTCCAAATAGTTAGCCTTTGCATCCTCTCATCTCAGAATTTAGATTGAGCAATTTAACTTAATTGTAATGTAAGGTTTCATCTTCTTTTTCATCCAAAGAGAAGCATGGTATAAAACTGAAAGAAAAGGTAACAGATGATCTTTTACTTAGTTTGTTAGATCTTCATGCTGTTGTTAGATGTCTCCTGAATGCAAATAAGCCATTCACTTTTTTCAATTCAATTTTTTGACATGTCATATTGTGGCATATCTATATTAGTAAAGCTAGGAGATAATTTTCCTGATACTTAAATACAGTTAGGTCTAAATTGACAAAAAGAATTCCCACAGCAGTTAGTAGTGGATGCATGGCTGCTACAAAGTAAACTTCAGAAGTGATTGAACAAACCATTTTGGACAAGAGGAGAACTGGCTTGAAATTTTACTCAAAATCTGAATTAATCATGAACTTGCGATTAAAAAGTTTGTTTAATTCCATTCCCTTCCCCTCTCTTCCAGTTTTGAGTGTCTTCACACTTCCTGTCTCTAGAAACAATAAAATGCACCGAGAGAGGTTATCCTAACTGTTGTTGGCTCAGACCAAAAAACAGGAAACAAAAAAATTTAAGACCCTCTTCTCCACCTCAGATTTGCAGACTTAAAAGTTTGGAACTGAATTCTACAAAGGAAACAGCTTTGCTGGTAAAAAATTGTCCATTATATATTTACTTCTGGGGGAATTCTGTCCCCCCAAATTAAAAATTCTGACCACAATATTTTAAAATTCTGCATATTTTATTTGTTAAAATAACACAATATAAGCATACCAGTTTCAATTATTTTGGTAATTTATTTCAAATACCTGTCAGCATGTATATGTGCAACAATACAGAACAAAAAAGATCCAGGAAATGTTTTTTGACAAATAGATTCCTTACGAGGCAAATTAATACAGAACTTTGAGTAATAATTCATTTAAACTACAGTACAGAACCATATTTCCCACATCCCACAGCGGCAGTGCAAAGGCCTGGGGGAGTCCGGGATAATGGAGGAGCTGAGGGAGAAGGAAGTAACTGCTGTGAAGAAGCCTGGCAGTGAACATGGAGGGTTGTTGGATGTGAGTGGGAGGAGTATGAAACAGTTTGGTGGTGATGGTGGTGGT
>ML677334.1:46174583-46247143 GCA_007922305.1 Dermatemys mawii
ACCTGGATCCAAATTTGTGGGGGGGGATCCAGGTGTGGGTTGAGAGGGTTCTGTGTGGTCAATCTGGGTGTGGCCTGCTCAGTGGAGGATCCAGGTGCAGGGTGGATCTTGATGCACATGGGCTTGTTGGGGGTTGGATCCTGCCTTTCTGAGCCTGCCTGCCCATACCTGGTGCACCTGGCACAGAGGGGCAGGGCTCTGGGGTGTTTCTGGGTCAGGCCTGGTCCTTGTGCTGCATCAGGGTTGGGTGCAGCCTCTCCTCTGAATTCATGTCCCAAGGGGTGGGCGGGAGCTGTGCAGCAATCTCCCACATTCATGCAGCCAAAGTGGCCTATGCTCCCCACTGCCATGCTGGAGCCTCCACATTTATCTGACAAAAATTTGCATATTCTTGCAGAATTTTAAAATGTTGTGCACAGAATTTTTTATTTTTTGGCACAGAATGTCCTCAGGAGTAATTAATAGCATATGCTGGCATGATATTGACCATCACCAACTGTTAACTTCTATCACCTATCACTCCCACCCCTATGATGTGCAGTTATTAATAATACACCTCAGGATGACAGAGTGAGAAACATATCTTAAGAATTAATTACAGCTGTCTTAAGTCCAAACATGATAGCAAGAGTCAGAACAAACCTTTCATATCATAAGTGACAGATTCAGAACTGGTATAAGAAGGTGCAACCCCACTGAAATCCATAGAATAGCTTTTGAGGGAATCCAGAATGAACTAAGGAATTTTTAAAAAGTCTTGATTTCTATTCAGTTTCACCAGCTTGCACTAGATCTGAATTTGGCCCTAAATGTAAAAGTACAATTCTCAGTTATCTTCTCTGCATGCTCTGATGATCCAGTCATGTGACATTAATGTAGCCTGTGCAACTCAAAAGGTAATTTTTTTTGCCAGAATTTCATTTCCCCCACCAAAAAAAGATTGTCCCTATTCTTACCAATTTGATATAAAATTCCTGCTAATGCTACTGTTTTTCCAGAGATGCTGCTTCTGAGACCAATGTATTAGAATGTTGGTGGCTGCTACCTTGGAAGTAAATAAGTTAGTCAAGAGATGTAACCTGCCCTAAAATCTTCTATCCAAGAGTTTCAATGCTTCTAAATTGAGCATCTTGGATTTTTTTTTTCAACAAGTCATGTTGCAATACAGTATTTAGATGAGCATTTTTGGAAGCGGTACTATACTTTTAGCTATGTTATCTTTCTAGAGCTTGCATTGGTTCCTGCTGCTAGATGGCATAAATTATTATTAAGGGAGAGGATTCTCTCTCTCTCTCTCTCTCTCTCTCATTTTTCTTTTATTCAGGAAAGCTCAGGTAGTCTTGGGTTGAAGAGAGTGCAGCAATACTTGTAAACTGGGAACACAGAATAAGCAGCTGTTTTTCCTCCAAACATGGCTATGGCATTTTCTTATTCCAGCTCTTTTTATAGGCGAGAGCTGGACAAACAACTACTTTTAGTCTATTCTTTAAGCAGAAAAGGGATTTCTTCCCCACCCCCCAAGAAATTAGCTGCATGCATGCTTTCTGCTGAATATAGCTGGTGGTCATTTCAAGAGTGGGCAGGAAATCAATGGTATCTGCTTTGATGCTGTTCTGTGTTAGCAATTTTCCTGTCCAGCATTCTGAAGCATTAATTGAAAGAAGTTCCATTTTTCTTGGTAACCAAATGCATCTCACAAATTGGTTGACATCCGTGACTAATTTATACAGAACCAAATGTTGCGTGATTGCATTTCAAGGGGTTTATTACTCAGGCAACTTGATGCTCACTCTGAAATAGACTTTGGATGTGGGTTTTTCTGTCAAATAAAGCTACTCATCTAATAGAAGTCAAAAAGTCACTGAAATTTCTTTCTCTGTCACAACAAACAGTAAAATAAAGAACTCCTTTTTCTGGGAAAGAAAAAATTATAGCAAAAAGATGATGTGTATGATTTTTTGGCTACAAGTTTACCTTTTAAGTACTTTCAAAAAAACAAGTTCTAAATTGATTTTTTTCAGTGTTTATTTCACATGTGTATTATTAATTATTATATTAAAATTGGGATGATAAGAGGGTGAAATATTTGCAAAAATCAAAATGTAAGTGCTTTCATGTGTTCTGATAGTTATGGCATTAGTTCCTACTATTAACTATAAAGGGAGGCTAAAACAAAAATGTCTAATCACGTCTCAATAAAAAAGCCTGGGCAAGAGAAGAACACTCCTACTCAATCAGGCAGAGAGAGGAGAACTACAGGGATCAGAATTCTGTTGTCTTTGCAGGCCTACCTGGACCTCTGGGCTGAGCAGGAGGTGGGCCACAAAAGATTATACATTGTGAGTCTTTTGTTATTCCCACTGATGGAAAAATTGAGGCATGGTTACCCTCTTTCATCTTGGTTTTGATTTTTGTGGAGCTGGAGGGAAGAGGGTAGGAAAAGGGTCATAGTGCCCTTTGGATTTTCTGTAGCGATTCATAGACCATTCTACAATTAAGTGCAATAGAGCGTACAATTGTACGTAAGTGTTTTTAACTTGAAGCTTTTAATGCTTTTAAAACCCTGATCCAACATGTACATGAGCCCATGTGAAACTTTAAGCATATTTTTAATACTGTGTTGGCTTAGGGCTTAAAACATTAAAGATTATCTGCCAAGAAAGGAAAACAATTAGCATGTCTTCCCCCACCCTCTCTGCTTATAATAATGCACAAAAGGCCTAAACAATTTACAGGGATGTCATCTCGGGTATTCTCTCGCTTTGTTAGTAGATTGGCTAAAGGTCTCACAGCAGACTGTGAGCGTTCTCAGATCTGAGAGGCATTGAAGTAGTATATTTATCAAACACATGCTTTCTTTCAACAGTTTAGTCATTTGACTTAAATAGTTATTAATAACAAAGACTGTTTATTAAACATTTGTGAATATCTCCATCAGTGTCATGAAGTGGCTTACCTCTCTGGCATTGGTTGCAGATACAGTCTCAGTTTCCCTCCCTGTACTTAGGCAGTCTCTCCTACTCTGTTGGTTGTTTGGTTCAGGCTGCTGGCCAAACTGTTAAGAGCCATCCCTTCAAGAATAACAGAAGTCCAAACAAAACTGTCCTTTGCCTTCCTCCAAACACAGTTCCTCCCCTATGTTCCATGCAATGCTCCCCCAAGGACAGCAGGGTCTACAAAGTCTTTTTTTCTTTGATTGAAGGGGTCCAAAGTATTACACAGTCATCTGATTGGCTGTTTGTTCCTAGGCTCTCTGCCAGGATTATGACTAGCTCCCAGTCCCACCTTGTCTGTCCGGAAGTTCCAACCCTAGGAGCTACAAGCAAGCTGATGCTCACTTTTTACATTTGTGCCAACTTTGCTTCAGTGCCCACAGTTGCATCCTTTCCACACTTTTGCAGCCTCTCTCTAAGCCTCCTCCTGATCCTTTTCAGGCTTCCTCCTGTAGCCACTTCCCAGGTATTCTTTGCAGGTCCTACTAACGTCCCAGTTACCACCTTACTGGAGAGGCCCCCCCACCAGCTGCTCTCTTCTCAGATCTTTGTTCCTTTCAGGGCTCTATTTTTTTTCTACACAGGTTCACAACACATCTGGCAGGATTGGCTTCCAGCTGCTAAATTTTATTAAAAGGCAGCTAAAATTACTTTAAATGTGTTTTCCTATTTGTCTGCGCTAGGAATTGCTGTAGTTGCCACAGAACTGTTATGCAATCACCTCAGTGGTCTGTGCCATCTGAGATTTTAAGGCCAGAAGGTACCATAGTAATTGTCTAGTCTGACTCTGCATGACTCAGGTCATAGGACTTCCCCGAATTAGAGCATCTCTGTTATGAAATTTCTGTTCCCTGTGTAGATTCTTATCAATTGTGATCAAATCATCCTTTAACCCTTCAAAATAGACAGGGCCATGTCTCCACTACCAATTATGTCGGCAAAATTTATGTCACTCAGGAGTATGAAATAGCACCCCTCTAAGCTACATAGGTTTTTCCGGCATAAATGGTAGTGTGGACAGTGCTATGTTGGCAGGAGAGCTTCTCCTACTGACATAGCTGCCATCACTCATGGGGGGTAGTTTAATTATGTTGACAGGAGAGCTCTCTCCTATCAGCATAGAGCAGCTACATGAGAGATCTTACAGCGAAACAGCTGCATCAGTACAGTTGTAGTGCTTCAGCATAGACACTCACTACAGTGACAGGAGGGTTCTCCCATTGATGTAATTAATTAACCTCTCCAAGAGGCAGTAGCAAAGTTGAAGGAAAAATTCTTCCATCAATCTATTGCTGTCTACACCAGGGGTTAGGTCAGCATTTCTACGTCTCTGAGAGATCTGGAGATGTAGCTATGATGATATAGTTTTCAGTGAAGACTGGCCCTTAGGTATGTTTTCTAATGCTTTAATCATTCTTGCGGCTCTTCTTTGATCCCCTTCCGATTTATCAACATTGAACTTGAATTATGGACATCAGAAATGAATACAGTATTCTAGAAGCCATCCCACCAGTGGCAAATATGGAGGTAACGTAGTATCTCTGCTGTGTAATATATTTCTGATTTGTACTCCCATGGACTTCACAGCCATTTTAGCCACAGCATTGCACTGAGAGGACATGGCCAGCTGATTATCCACCATGACCTCCGACACATTTTCAGAGTCTTTGCTTCCCAGAATGGAGTCCCCCATCCTGTAAGTATGGCCCTTGTTCTCTGTTCCTAGATAACCTTATATTTGACTGTATTGAAATGCATATTGTTTACTTGCACCCAGTTTACCAAGTGATCCAGATTGCTCTGTTTGGTGACCTGACCTCTTCATTATTTACTACTTCCTTCCTCCCTTTGTATCATCAGCAAATTTATCAGTATGATTTTGGTTTTTTTAGGTCACTGATTAAAATATTAACTACCATTGTGCCCAGAACTAATCCCTGTGGGATCCCCCTAGAACCTCCCCACAATGATTCCCCATTCATAATTACATTTTGATACCTATTAGATGCTTTTTCCACTTACCGTATGCCATGTTGATTTTTTTATTGTTCTAGTTTCTAAATGAAAATGTCATGTAGTATCAAATCAAATATCTTAAGAAGTCTAAGCATATTCCATCAACAGGATTGCTTTGATCAACTAAACCTATAAACTCATCAAAAATGTATATCAAATTAGTTTAGATCTACTTTCCATAAACTCATGTTGATTGGCATTAATTACTCCGATTTAATTCTTTATTAATTGATTCCCATATTGCTTGTTCCATTATTTTGCCCAGTATCCATGTCAGGCTGACAGGCCTATAATTATTTGGATCATCCTATGTATCCTTTTAAAATATTGGCATGAGATGAGCTTCCTTCCAGTCTTTTGGAGCTTCGCCAATATTCCAGGACTTACTAAATCAGTGTTAATGGTTAAGAATGCTCAGCCAGCTCTCTGAAAACTCTTGGATGCATGTTCTCCAGACCTGCTGATTTAAAAATTTATAATCTAATATTTAACATGAGGGATGAGTGGTTGTCCATAAAACAACGTCAATTTTCATGTAGTTTAAATTAGGAAAAAGTTTGAGAACATTTTTAAGGTGGTTAGAGTAATCTGGCAATGTTTTTTTTCATGGAGAAGAGATGGGGGAATTAAATAATTTAGGTATGACGTGGGATAAAAGAGCAGAGTCTAAAGGAGGATAAAACTGCTGATGGATTGTCTTCTGATGAGGTTTTTTAAATAGACTGCATGGTCAAAGACTATTGTAATGTTAGGCTGAAAGAGGGACACATGATAAATAAGATGCTGGGAGAAGAAACTGAGATCAAGTGTTCCCAGTATCAATAGATGTGAACTATTCATTGGGATAAGAACTACAGGGAACTATATAAAAGGTTTCTTCTTTTCTTCAGGAAAAGTGATTTTTTTAAGGCAGTGCAAAACTAACCAATTTTTGGTGTGTTTGTTTTTGTTTTAAATTCTGTAGTTCATGGGAAACCTCCTGCAAGCAAGTAAATATTTAGGAAACTATTTGAGAGGCTGAAATTGAAATTCATCCGGGTTAAATCTCAAAAGGTGAAAGGGCAACAAAGATATTAGTGTTGTTAAATAGGGGGATACTTTATACTAAGCAGAAAGCTTTTAGAAAGTATAAACATAAACATTCTCTTAGAGGTTTAGGAAGTCATTATTTAAAACAAAACAAAAAACCTAGAATTATAAGCAAAGAAAAATATTAAATGTCTAAGCTATGCAGATAACTTTTCAGCTCATGATAAAGAAGATGCAAATACTATATTTTCAGTAGACAGAAAGCAAAAAATTCTGTCACAGACTCATTGTTTGAAAAACAACCCACTCACTTCACTTTAACATAGAATTTTCTTCCAGATCTCCCAATGCATTTGTTATTCTTTGTAAGCACCAGAGGACAGGGCCCATATGCTGATCAGCATCTTATACAATGTCAAGCACACTGTCAATTCTTAACAATGAATAAATATGTATATATTTTTAAAATGTACATTATACCATATCCTCGATTAGAGCAGGACTTGGACATCAAAACTTTTTTGGAACTATGGCAGCTCTGCCATGTACTCAGTGTGAACTTGGACAACCTACTAAAGCCCACATTTTCACAAGTGGTTGGTTCTGTGTTGGTAATTAATTAAGTGATATGCTTTACATGTTTTGTCAGTGCTTTTCAGTTTTCTGCCATACAATCTAATTCTAAGTATTCTGTCTTCTTGGACCACGTGTACTGGTCAAATGAGCAGCATGATTTAGTGTATCTTCAGACGGTGGGGAAGATTTTTGAACAGATCTCCACAATAACATTTACATGAGTAAATTGGATAGATAAATGTCTAGCTGGTTTTTGCATGCAAAAACTGTTGGATGTGCAAACTAGTCACTGTTTTAGAAACTAGTTTTGAAAATTTGTGCCTGTATGTGTGTAGTCTGTATCTGGGTAGTCTGGCTTTAGGCTGGTATAATCCTGGATGAATCATTCAGAAATAAGAAACCCTGCTCAATCATTACCAACCTGGGGTAAAAAACTACATTCCAAGATCACTGTTAACTTCTTTAATTTTTTCCAAAGATATGAACATTTTTTATTGTCAGTAAGGTTGGACAGAATTTTCTCTTGTGCATTTGCAGTTTGTTCAATTATGATTTTTTCTTCTTCAAAATTTAAAACAAGTAGACAAAGAGCTGTCAATTGTAAAATAGTGGTTTAATGTATCATAGAGAGGCCACTTTAAAGTTCAGCTCAAATGAGATATTATAATCAGCCATACACCTATTAGTTCAGCTTAAAACTGAACATCCGCAGGATTGCTGTAGTGATTATCTTTGAAAAGTCATGGAAGACAGGAGAGATTCCAGAAAACTGGAAAAGGGCAAATATAGTGCCAGTCTATAAAAAAGGGAAATAAGGACAACCCAGGGAATTACAGACCAGCTTAACTTCTTTACCCAGAAAGATAATAGAGCAAATAATTAAACGATCAATTTGCAAACATCTAGAAGATAAGGTGATAAGAGTCCAGCAGAGGGAAACAAAAATGATTAGAGGGCTGGAGCACATGACTTATGAAGAGAGGCTGAGGGAACTGGGATTGTTTAGTCTACACAGAGAAGAATGAGATATTTGCTTTCAGCTACCTGAAAGGGGGTTCCAAAGAGGATGGATCTAGACTGTTCTCAGTGATAGCAGATAACAGAACAAGGACTAATGGTCTCTAGTTGCAATGGGAAAGATTTAGGTTGGATATTAGGAAAAACTTTTTTGCTAGGGGGGTGGCGAAGAACAGATAAGTGTTACCTGGGGAGGTGGTGGAATCTCCTTCCTTAGAGGTTTTTAAGGTCAGCCTTGACAAAGCCCTGGCTGGGATGACTTAGTTGGGGATTGGTCCTGCTTTGAGCAGGGGGTTGGACTAGATGACCTCCTGAGGTCCCTTCCAACTCTGATATTCTGTGATTCTAACAGCAACAAAAATGATGAAAGGTCTAGAAAACCTGACTTCTGAGGGAAGATTGACAAAAATTGGTTTGTTTAGTGTGAAAAAGAGAAGACTGAGAGAGGACATGATAGCAGTTTCCAAGTATGCAAAAGGTTGTTACAAGGAGGAGGGAGAAGGATTATTCTTCTTAATCTCTGAGGAAAGTACAAGAAGCAATGGGCTTAAATTGCAGTAAGGGAGGTTCAGGTTGGACATTAGGAAAAACTTCCTGTCAGGGTGGTTAAGCACTGGAATAAATTGCCTAGGGAGGTTGTGGAATCTCCATCACTGGAAATTTTTAAGAGCAGGTTAGACAAATACCTGTCAGGGATAACCTAGATAATACTTAGTCCTGCCATGAGTGTACGGGACTGAACTAGATGATCTCTTGAGGTCCCTTCAAGTCCCATGATTCTATGAAAAGACTGACCTTGGGTAAAGAAGATGAAATCATTTATTAACTACAGGAAAAGCTTCCTAACATATTGATGTCTAATGGGAAAATGTTGGTGGGGCTCACCCTGTAGATGAAACTAAAATTACAGTCAAATGTACTTTTAGTTTACAGCACTTATGTAAAATATATCCTGTCATGGAAAAAGAACTGCATATTTTGAACACAACATATAGAAATGACTGCATGTCATCACTACTCATTTACTTGCTTAGGTAGCATTGAAAACCTCCTGTTCTACTCCCTAGTTGAGAAGAAGTTTCTTAGCGCTGGGCTTATCCTTTATGAACAGAGATACTCAGCCTTCTAAAAAAATAGCTGACAACATGTAGCCCCCCTCTCTCGTGTTTATTTTATAAAGTTATGACTTACTATCACTTTCAAAAAGTTAGCCACAAGTTTTGAAGTGGCTTTTATATATTTCCTTTGAAATGGATTCCCTTGCCATTCCTACAGTTGAGTCATCCTGTAACTTCTTGTGTTTGAAATCGGTTCATGAATTGTTCTTTTGTGTCTATCTCTTTCCAGATGATCTCAGTTCCCAGATTTCTTGGTTATCTTAAATAAGGGAAAAATAAATAAATAACCAACCTCCAAAGGTATATTGAAGATGTAATTGAAAAAACAAATGAGATGAAACAGTTGAATGCCAGGACAGGACATAAACTCTGTCCTGAATTTCTCAATTTGGTTTGTTCCAGATTTTGGGACAAAACCAAACTAATAAATGATTTGGAACTGTGGGTCCAAATCCTGCTTTTGGTTACATCAGTACAATTTCACTGAAGTTAATGTGGATGTGCTAGTGTAACTAAAAATAGAATTTGCCTAACGTACCCACCCAAAACCAGAGTAGTTATTTGATAGTTAAGTAGTTTTTGATCCTTACAAATGAAACAAATTGGTGATGCTTATATCTGTGAGAGTTATCTGGTATGTCACAGGGAGCCCTACTGAAGAGAAATTTGGGCAAGGAGTGGAAGGAGGACAGGAGAGGTCCAGGAGGACTATAGAAGGGTAAACATGGTGCTCATCTTAAAAAAAAGAAACATAGAGGATCCTGGGAATTATAAACCAATCAGCCTAACTTTTATCTGTGTGTTTGTGCAATTAAACTTAGCCCTCAATCTTGCACATTTGGGTTAATTGCCTCTCCCTTGCTACGTGATTTCTTCGAGCTCTTGTCATGTGAGTTATATAGCCTTAGAGCCTTACAATTGCACCTGAAGGGAGGAACTGTCTTCTTTTTTATTGGATACTCATGTTAAATGTAATTCATCCTGCTAGGGAGACTTTCAAGGCATTGAGATGTATAACTTTACCCACCTTTCTCTTCACCTCTGAATTTCATCCATAGTGGATAGTTCTGTTTTATCATGACTCAGGTCATGTTCTTTCTCTTTTCCCTGTCAGATTCTATCAATGGAATACACAGATTTTCTGCTATTGTAATGTAGGTTGGTTAGCAGCATCCTCGGCTCTAAGGCAAATGCATCTTTAGCTCAATATATTGGGCTAAATTTAGACCTGTTTAAAGTGGCTGAAGCTCTGTTATGGCCAATAGAGTTACTCCTGCTTCCAACAGATTTGAATTTTGGTTCATTTGGGCCATGTTGTGCCTGGCCTTTGGGTGGGGCTAGGGTCTCTGACTAGCTGCAGAGCAGCATAGAGTAATTCTCTGATTGGTTCTTGCTAACCAGTAGACACTGATTTAACTTTTCAGAAAACAGCCTTCTTTTGTTGTTGTTTTCGCTGTCTTTGCTGTTTTCCCCCCTAGATTAGCATAGTATTGGAGGCAGATTACAGGATTATTAATTCACACACATTTGTTGTTTGCTCTATATACTTTACAAGATATCTTACTTAAACTGGGTAGCTTATTTATAACATCCAGGGACCGCTCAAAGGCATGCTGGAATTTTCCAAGCAAGGCATGGGGAATGCAGTGTTCAGAAAAGGAAAAATGCACCTGCAAGGGCTACTTTTTTTCAGAAGAATCGTGCAGTATAACACAGTGCCACTGCAGGTTAGGGAAGTTTTGCTGGAATTATGTTTTTTCGTATGTCTGCACAGAATATTAATGCTCTCTCTATCGTGGTATGCACGTGCATCAAGCAAAAGGGTTGGAATTTCTCATGTAGAAGTATCTTAGAGCCTGAGCCGCATAGATAGAAATGGTGCCCTGGGGTCAGAGTGGATTGTGTTGAGGCACTGTACCTGTGAAGGCCATGTGCAGACAGGCTGCTTCCATGGGTTCTGGGAGAAGTATGCTCACCAGCGCCTTCTGCAATAAATTTGGAAAAATGTAGCATGTACTACCCTTGTGCCCTACAGCCTGTTCTAGCAATAGCTGGTGTGGAGCATGAGAGGGAATCATGTGACTATGTCTAGCTCTTGGACTGCTCTCCTTCCTGCCCTAAACTTTCTTTGTGATCTGGGACCTCAGACTGACAAATTATGGTTGCTTCCTGCATGAGAGCCCTGCAGGGAATATGATTCCTCAGAGCCTCTGTGCTCAATCCTGCGAACACTCAGAACATAGCACTCCCATTGACTTCTGTGGGAGTGCCATACACAGGGGTGTGCCAGATCAAGCCCAGAATTTTGCCCAAAGCATGTAAAGATCAGGATTCTGAAGTACTTTTGTAAACATAATTTTTCACATCTTCTGTTTGTTTTTACATTCATTTTAGGAAACGGGTGGCTATGTGGGATTTCCCATGAACTTCAGCATGAAGCTCAGATTTTTCAGAGACTCTTTCAGTAGCACAAAGAGGCATGACTTTTTCATAATTTGATTGACTGTGTTCATTACAGCTGGGAGCTTAGCTCCTGCTCAGCAGCTTCACTGTTTGTGATTGCAGGAGTCAAGTGAGTTAATTCCCTTGCAAGATGTCCCTTCATTTTACATCTTCATTTTTATTTTGTTTTGATTTATTGCCTTTTCATTTAAACTGAAATGGGTGTGTTTGAGTAGAGAGTCAGTTTTAATGACACTGTAACTGCATCCCCCAGTGTGTTAACTGGCGTTGGCACTCCCTTCCTTCCCATAAATAGACTCTGTTTTATAAATGGAAAACCTATTGCCTTCTGATTAAACAGTGTCTTTCAAACCCCCTGCCTTTAACAGATTTACTTGGACGAAGTGTTTCTAGAAATCTGTTCTAAGTGCTTTTCTTTAAATCCTTTATAGAGTTTTCAAATAATAATTTCTCTGATTCAGGTGGGAATATGGTGGCATTTTAGCCCCAAAACATAACACATTTATTGCCATTGATCAATTATGAAAGAAATTCTTTCATGTCCCAATCACCATATCAGACCTACGTCAGTGTATCTTTGTGCTAAGAGCTTATAATTCTCCTGTTCATAAACTGAATATTGCACTGAAAGAAGTGTGCTACAATATGAACTTCCATAATAAAAGTGGGCTGGGAAAAACATTCATTCATAAAACTTTTTATACTGATGTGAATTCTTTGTGTTTCTTGAACCTTGAAGTGAATGGACTGCAGTTGAAATTCCTAGCTCATTTCAGAGTTCTCAAGGGGCCTAAAAGTTAGCATGTGTTTTGTGTTAAACTTTCACGAAAGTATGTGCCTCAATAAAATGAGGCTTTAAGACTGCTAGTGACAAAACAAAACAAAAACAAAACAAAAAACCCACACACACCAGAAAGAAAATCTGAATGAGGAAATTAGGAAAATAAGGGGAAGAGATTGTTGGATATATGGTATCAAGTATCCCAAGCCACAAGAATTTTAATTACCATAAAATATAAAGACTTCTTAGTTGAAGAGTATGTAACAGGAGGTTTATTTAGTTATGCTTACCTTGGGTAGCATAGCAGTTAAGATTTCCTGTATTTCTTCTTCCCCGTTTTCCAGTTAGCTGGGGTTGGGTTGCCAGATCAGTCTTTTCCAGGCTTGCCAGTACAATGCTTGCTCCATATCCACTTCTTCCTCCTGTATGCAGTCTATCCACCATTTTTTTTGGCTGTCCTCCTGTTCTTTGCCCACAAACTCCAGTCTCAAATGCCTCCCGTTGTACATGCCCATACCATTTCAGCCTCCTTGCCTGCGGCTTCTCTGATACTGCAGACGTTGGTTTCACTCCTGATGACATCATTTTGCATGTGGTGTACCCAAACACCACTCTTACTGCATTTCACACATTTCATTCCAATATCTTCATGTCTTTGCAAGTGGCTCTCTTTGGTTACCTGTGTCTCTGATCCCTGCAGAAGGGCTGTGCAGGGATGTTGGTTGCCTAATAGGGTGACCAGACAGCAAGTGTGAAAAATCGGGACTGGGGGTGGGAGGTAATAGGACCCTATATAAGAAAAAGTCCCAAAAATCAGGACTGTCCCTATAAAATTGGGACACCTGGTCAGCCTATTGCCTAGTAACCCTACAGGTTCAAGTCCTGCTGATCCTTATGTCACTGACTTAATGCAGTACATGAGAGAAACTGGATTCAGGTTTTTAGAGGTCTCCCTTACCCTAAGAAACTAGCAGTGCAAAGCTAACCCTGCTTGAAATATGGAATAAGGGATTTGCAAGCACCTATTTTTGTTGTTTATACATTAAGCAAATTAAGCAGTAATATTTTGAACATTGTTTTACAGTACATCTAAAAAGAGACTCAGGCGTACGTAGCTTGAGGAGTTATACCTGGCTTGAATGGCTGGAGATTTTTTTGTACACAAGGAAGAGGAAGTGTTTTCCATTTAGCTTTCCTTAGCTTCAGCCTCTATTCCTTGTTACCAGTATTATTAGAAAAGGACAAGCTTAATGGTATTGGGAACCAGTTAACTTTTGAGTTACCAGCTATCCAGGACAAAGAATAAGGAAATTCAATTTAAGAGAATTAACTGGTCAATTCAATCAGAAAAAAATATCTGTCTTACCTGCCTTCAATTTCTTAGCCATATTTTTTTAAAAGTCTGCATTTACTATGCCATAGTATTGAACCTGTTTGTAGTATTTTGGGGTTGTTTCCTATTCCTATGCCACAGCCTTTGCATTAATGGATTAATTTTATCCCCGGGGGGATAAAAGGGGAAGAGATCTCAGTATATCAAAGGTATGTCTGATGGTAACAGAAGTCACCACCATCTAAATCACACTGAAGTAATTTTATATAAAGAAATTCAAAGCTGACTGTAATGCAGCAGCTTCACCTATCACTGGTGAAATATTGGTTTAACTTTTTGTATTTATTCCACACTCATTAGGTTTTTGGAAGTGTGACCAGGGCAATCACATTCTAGCCATCATTTAGGAATGTGCCACATCTTGGAAATATGAACTAGTTGCACACAAGATTTGTATCATCTAGCAAGAAACAGAGCTACATGTTCTCAAACAATGATGAATACATTTACATCTTGGAATGTTGTTACTGCAGTTATAGCAGATAAAGAGGCAACAAAATATAGAAGAGGAAAAGTGTTCTCTAGGGGAATAATGGAAAGCTTTCAGAATCTGCTGTTGCTTTATAGCAGGTAGACATTTTGTGGGATAGAGTCCAAGAGTTATCAATGTGCCTGAGCATTATCAGTGTACAGCATATTCATCACAATTAACTACAGAAGACAGATTTAAAGAAGCCACACCAAAGGCTTCTCCCTCATAACTGCAAAGTTAACCTGTTCCTGTCATCCTTCCAAATACTGGCTGTGTTTGGAAACTGGAAATTTTACATGCAATTGGGCCCAAACTGAAAATGTGCTAGAGTTACATTTAAAGCATAGATGGGCCTGAGCTGTTTGAAGTTTGGAAGAAGATCAGATCTTTAAGTTTATGGATACTCGGAATTTTACTGTGTGTGTACTTGGATCGCCTAGACCGGGGTGGGCAAACTTTTTGGCCTCAGGGCCACATTGGGGTTAAAAATTGTGCGGAGGGCCAGGGAGGGAAGGCTCTGCCTCCCGAAACAGCCTGGCCCTGTCCCCTATCTGACCCCCATCCACTTCCTGCCCCCTGACTGCTCCCACAGAACCGCCAACCCATCCAACCCCCCTGCTCCTTGTCCCCTGTTCACCCCCTCCAAAGAACCCCCACTCTAACTGCCCCCCGCGACTCCACCCCCATCTAAGCCTCCCTGCTCCTTGTCCCCTGACTATCCCCTCCAGAGACCCCCGTCCTTAACTACTCCCCCAAAACCTCATCCCCATCTATGCCCCCTGCTCCTTGTCCCCTGACCACCCACTCCAGAGATCCCTCGCCCCCAATCACCCCCCCAGGAACCCACCCCCATCCAACCCCTTGCTCCCTGTCCCCTGATTGCCCCAACTCCTAGCCACACCTCTGCCCTCTGACAGGCCCCCTGGGACTCCCACCCCTTATCCAACACCCCCATTCCCTGTCCCCTGACAGCCCCCCTGAAACTGTCTGCCCCTTATCCAACTGCCTGGCCCCGGACCCCTTACCTGCTGCCGCTCAGAACCGTGTGTCTGGCCTGGAGCCAGATACACTGTCATGCAGCCCCACCCGCCAGAGCTCTGCTTGCATGGAGCGCTGAGGCTGCGGGAGAGGGAGATAGCGGGGGGAGGGGACAGAGCAGCCTCCCCAGCCGGAGGTCTGCTTAGGAGGAGTCCGCAGGCTGTAGTTTGCCCACCCCTGATCTAGGTTCATAGGCAGTACATGAAGGAACTACTTCTCAGATGCAACTCTGTGTCTTCTGATCATTGCAAAGCATAGACTTGCAACAAAGACTTTATTGACCTAAATCATACTGTTTTATAGAAACTTCACACAGGAAGTTTTATTCACATTTGAATGACATTTCTAATGTGTTATAACTAAAGCAAACTAATTGAAATTCTAATTCAGTTAGCAAACTTGTAAGAATATTAATTTAATTAGAATAAGAGAATCATCGAAATGTAGGGCTGGAAGGGACCTCGCGAGGTCATCAAGTCCAGAGGCTTACGTTAAGGCAGGACCAAATATACCTAGGCTATCCCCCACAGGTGTTTGTTTAAAGTATTTTTAAAACCTCCAATGACAGGGATTCCACAACCTCCTTTAGAAGACTATTGCAGAGTTTAACTACTGTTACAGTTAGAAAGTTTTTTGAAATATCTAATCTAAATCTCTCTTTGTTGCATATTAAGCTATTTATTTCTTTTCCTACCTTAAATGGACATAGAGAATTGATTGATTGATCACTGTCCTCTTTAACAGCCCTTACCATATTTGAAGACTGATGTTCTCCCACAGTCTTCTTTTCTCAAGACTAAACACACCCATTTTAAGCCATTCATCATAGATCATGTTTTCTAAATCTTTTATCATTTTTGTAGCTCTCCTCTTTACTCATTCCAGTTTGTCTATATCTTGAGAGCTAATCAACTGACATCATTTTATGCATCAGGGCATTTTGTAGAATCAAACAGATGAGTTCCCATCTTTGTTTCTGTAACTTTATTTTACGAGTGCTCATTTTAAAGTTGTTCCATAGTAAATCTCAGATCACTGTTAAACTGACCAATACTTTGAAAATTCTCCTATTGTTCCAAAACCACGAAAAGTCTGAGACTGCTGCCAATAGTCTTAACAACATCTAAGTAAAAACTCAACTTCATTTGGGAAAAAATGTTATTTAAATATGCATTTCATAAGACTCCAAAATGCCCCTCATTAAAAATTTAAAAATTATGAATATATGTATACAAAATATGTGCTTTAAAGTTTCTCATCCAAAAACCAAAAGAGTCTGCTTGGACAAAAGGCTGGTAGAAAGCCAAAATGCATTTAAGCCTCGATTTATCTTACAGTATATTTAGTCAAAGTGTATCATCTGGAGAATTGTTCAAACTTACATGAGGTACAGGTTATCATCACACTTGGAATTAAACTTCTGAAACAACCTTACACTAAATCCCATAGTGTATAGTATTTCTGAATCAGAATTGCCTCACTGACTATAATCTACCATCCATCTCTTAATGTGAAATGAGTTTTGGATATTATTGAAATTTAAACAATCCACCTCTGCATTTCCCGGTGGATATAATCTTTGTGTCTGTCTTTTTTTGATTGCAGCCTCTTCAGTGCAGAGCCTTTTATTATATTTATGATTGTATAACGTGAGTACATTGTTGATACTAAACAAATAATAATTAACTCGTGAAAATTACACAGTTTTCAGAGCATTTGTCTGTCTCCGCACAAGTCCAATTAACAGGTATTTATCAGACATTCAAACTGTTAACAGAAAATCCAGTTGAATTGATTGCAAATATTGATTACGTCCTCTATGAAAATATACAATTACAATTTTCTGTGGATTTTAATTCACAGTTTCGTTGACTTCAATGGACTGATGAGTGGTATACTTTGACTGCTTCTTCACATGCTGACTAATATTATCTCATTGTTTCTTTGTGCTCCTGCCCCACTCCACACCCTCTATGTGTTTGTATACTTTTCTTTGCAACCCTTTGGAGTAGAAATCATTTATTTTTGTGTTTAGATAGTACCTAGCCTATTGGAGCCCTGATCAGTGACTAGGACATCTAAGCACTACAAGTATCAGCAATTCCCAAACTGTGGGCCAGGACCCCATTTTAATGCGGTCACCAGAGCCAGCATTAGACTTGCTGGGATCCAGTGCTGAAGCCTGAACGCCACTCCACATGGGGGCTGGGGTTAAGGTTGCAGCTCCCTTGCCCCACCACCCGGAGTCATATCGTAACTTTATTTTCAGAAGGGGGTTGCGGTACAATGAAGTTTGAGAACCACGGTATAGCTTGTAGTGTAAAGTACATGCTCAGATTTTGCAAAAAGAATATTGTGAGTACTGTTGATCCATTTAGAAACTAGATATTCAGCTCTTGTGGTAGTTAAACTTACCATGGCAAGTGTGGTATTTGTCATTCTAAATATAAGTAATAATATAAATACCATGGTCAAGGTAAATGCCATTGTGCAGTAAAAGTCCATTTTAGTTGTGATTTTACCTGCATGTCTGCCTGCTAATCTATGGGTACATTATATATACACTTTTTAATAAATGGAAAAAATGGAAAAGGTCTATAGACTGCCAAGTATGCTGTCGAAAAGTATTTAACCATTATAAAGCAACAGCATATTATATAATACATGTAAATGGATTTTAATGTTAATTTAATTTAAACCCACACTTCAATATTTATAAGAAATAAATATTTCTACAAAGAACAAGAATAACGGTAGTTTGCAGGAAAATTATTACCACCCCGTTCATTCAGGGCTTGAATCTGCATGGTGCTGAGCAGCCCACCTTGAACCAAGCCAAGTACATAAATATGTGCCTAACATGAAACACCTGAATAGTCCCATTGAAGTCAATAGGGAACGGGGGAGGTTGCAAGGGATTCACTGACTTCACTGTCCTTTGGATCAGGCCCTAATTCCTTTTACTTACTTCCATGAGCTCCAGTGACTGTATTAACTATGGAGCTTCATGTGGTGAGTTATTGTGCCACAGTCTGTAAGACAATAGATAATTTAGACTACCCGGATCGGCGAGTAGTGATCGGTCTATTGGGGGGTCAATTTAATTGATCCCCGCGCACTCTCCCGTCGACTCCAGTATTCCATCGCCATGAGAGGTGCAGGCGGAGTCAATGGGAGAGCGGCAGCAGTTGACTCAGTGCCGTGAAGTCAATCTAAATACATTGACTTCAGCTACGCTATTCTTAGATCAACTCCTCCCCCGCCCCCGAGTGTAGACCAGGGTTTAGTGTCTGCCAGAGTTTTTGTAACAGTCTCCTTCCCCCCAGGAGCTGACATGGTAACTCAGATCTAACATGTGCTAGGCTGATGGTTGGCACAAAGATTCTCAGCCCTTGAATTCCTTTAATTTAACCAGACTTGAAATATCATGTTGATAATTTTAAACTGAGTAAAGGAAGGTAAGGACATTTTCTGCCTTTGGACCACCTTTATGCTGCTCTCATATGGCTCATACAAGGCTGCATTTTTAATATTTGTATTTGGGAAGTGATTCATCTGGTCCATCAAATTTGATGCAGCCTTTTAAAAAAACGTTACTCAGCTCTTGCAGTATATTGGATTTTGGATTGAACTTCCAATTCTGCAAGCTGCACAGCACCTCCAAGAAGCACCAACCTGTCTTTTATATGATGCAATAAGAGGAGATTGTTTTAAAGATGAACCCTCATAAAACATGTACATGCACATAAGGCTGGAACAACTATGCTGAGTTGAAGTATAGAGCTCGGTTGTGCTGTTGCTATGGGCCGCATGGCAAGGGCTGAGGTAAAGAGGAGTGAGGGGAACTATAGCGTGGTGACCAACCCACTCTGGCCCTGAAAGAGTTAAAAGCAGCCCTGGGGAGGGTTGTGTCTGGGAAAGGCTGCTTGAAGAAGCAGCCACAGATGGGGCGTGGCCCCAATCAGACCACAGCTGGCCCTATAAAAGGTCTGTCAGCCAGGAGCTAGGAGGAGGGTCTCTCTCTAGCTGTAGAGAGAGGGCCTAGCTGCCTGAGTCCAAGGTACCTAAAGTAGGGCAGGGCTGGAGGAAGGCAAGAGGAGCCGGGAGTGCTTGAGCCTGGCAACTCCCCAGGCTGCAGGCCTTGTGCAGGGCCTTAACAGGTTGCAAAGGTGCACCCTGGGATTGGACAGAAGCAGCTGGTCCAAACGCCGCTTTCCAATGATGAGTGGTTTACAGAGTGCAGTCAAGCCCCTGTGAACAGGGGCAAAATGGTGACTGGCAGTAGTCACTAAGGCAAGGTGGGATTAGAGGATTGGGGGTTCCCCTGGGAGGGGAGACCCAGGGAAATGATTAAGTGAGATTTACCTAGATAATCCTCGTGCGTGACCTGTACCCAAATGCTGGAAAGGAAGGAAAAAAACCCCAGGTCACTGCCAATCTGACCTGGGGGAATATTCTCCCAACCCCGTATGTGGTGGTCACTTAGACCCTGAGCATGTGCGTAAGAACCAACCAGCCAAATACCTGGGGGAGAAAATGCGCGGTGCCACCTCAGAAGCCCTGGCCCACCTTACCCAGTGCCCAATCTTCAGTCATGGCCATCCCTGATGCTTCAGAGGAAGGAGATCAACACCAGCACCCCCTAGAACAGTGGTGCTCAACCAGGGTTCTGCAGCCACCTGGGGGTCCGCAAGCCCTTTCAAGGGGGCTGCAGCCCCATGACTGAAGCCCAGAGTCTGAACCCTAGGGCCCTCCATGGAGCTGAAGCCTCGATCCCCAGCGTCCCCCATGGTGCAGAAGTCAGGAGGTGAAGGCCTGGAGCCCTGATCGCTGGTGTCCCCTGTGGGGCTGAAGCCAGGAGGCACGGGGCTGAATCCCCAAGCCCTGGTGCTCCCTATGGGGGCAGAAGCCCTGAGCCTACGGGAAGAGTTGGGGACACGGAAAGCATCCCCTTGACCGCAACGCAAGAGCATGGGAGTCCTGGGGGCAGTGCCACACCTCCCCCCATCTCCTCTCCCCACCCATGGGCCAGGTCAGAGGTAGGAAGCCGGAACCAAGCAGTGTGAGGCAGCTGCTGCCATGGAGCAGGCAGCCACAGCATTTCCTCCTCTGCTGCCGTTGCTCCACATTGAAGCTTCTCCTCAGCTCAAAGCCCCCTTTGCTCCCACAGAGCAGAGGCAGCTGGTAAGAGCTGCCTGGGTGGGGAGAACTGGCTGCATGGCTGGCAGACCCTTCCAGGAACAGGGACCGCAGGGGAGCTCTCCCAGTACACAGCCTCTAATACTGCTCTCCCTACACCCTAAGCTATGCCCTCCCTGCCCCCTGAGTTACTCTCCTGCCTGCACACAGCCCCAGATACTCTCCTCCCTGCTCCTGGGTTCATAGAATCTTAGAATATCACGGTTGGAAGGGATCTCAGGAGGTCACCTAGTCCAACCCCCTGCTCAAAGCAGGACCAATCCCCAACTATCCCTCCCACAATTACCCCTCCCACCTGCATGCAGTCCCAGCTACTGTCCTCCGGGCACTCACAGCCACCCCCTGTGTGCACACAGCCTCAGCTACCCCCTTCATGCACCTTGAACTACCTCTGTGAACCACAGAGGTACCCCCTCCCTGCAACCTGAGCTGTTTTCAAACTTTCTGAGCTAAGTTCCCCATCTTTGAATTATAATTTTGGGTTGTGCACCACCCCAAACCCAGACAAGCGGAGTTGCCTCCTGAGTCAATCGGGGATGGATGTGGCACTCCCTCCCTAAACCCTGCCAGGCGGAGGTGGCTTGAGCCATGCTGGCCCCTGCTCCCCACCCCAAAATAGAAGTCAAACTACGCCTATGCCCAAAGCCCTTTTCCTAAGGCCTCCCCACCCCACTGGGCCCTGGAGCGTGTTGAGGGGGGCTCCAGAGAGAAAAAGGTTGAGAACCCCTGCTATAGATGGCTAGCAGAGTCTCTGTCTTAAAGGCAACTATCAATGCAAGGTCTTGACGTAAATATCCAATTAGTGACAAGGTTTGGGGTGGGGGGAGAAGAAACAGGGTGAAATCATTTTGACCCTTGTGAATATTAAATGAATGTATACAAAACAGATGGGAAGGGTCAGCTTTTCTTGTTAAATCTGAATTGAGTAAGGCATAACGTTAGTGCTTCTGTACATTGGTTTGACTGAGTCAAACTTTTACTTTTCCCTCATGATAACAGTCAGCAAAATGATAAAGTGAAAATAGACACATTTTTCTAAAATGAAATGTTTTGATCATGCATATATCTTCCTGTTTATTAACAAAGCCGTCTTTGAGCCATAAAATCCACTATGTATGTGAACAAAATACTCAGACAAATAAAGTTACAAATTAACCTGTTGCTTCTGCAGAGACAACCCTGGGTGAAAAACAAGGTGAACACTCCAAAATGCAAACTTTACATAGCCATAAAACAAAAGGTACTATAGTTACAGACCTACAAGGCCATTTAAACAATACAAAGAACAAATGGAAGATGGGTAATGAAAACAGCTTATGTAATAAGATCAGACTGAATGAATGTTGATAAGAATTATGGTGGCAGCAGACATGAACTTTGAAGGAAATTTTGTTAGACTAGTACAATAAAAACATTTAACTACCAGCTATAAACTACTCTTCTGAGCCATTTTTGGGAAGATAGTCATACCACATTCCTGAACTGGACCATGTTCCCTGCTTGTAATACAATGATTAGGGGGCTGGAGCACATGACTTATGAGGAGAGGCTGAGGGAACTGGAATTACTTAGTTTTCAGAAGAGAAGAATGAGTGGGGATTTGATAGCTGCTTTCAACTACCTGAAAGGGGGTTCCAAAGAGGATGGAGCTAGGCTGTTCTCTGTGGTACCAGATGACAGAACAAGGAGTAATGGTCTCAGGTTGCAATGAGAGAGGTTTAGGTTGGATATTAGGAAAAACATTTTCACTAAGCAGGTGGTGAAGTACTAGAATGGGTTACCTAGGGAGGTGGTGGAATCTCTTTCCTTAGAGGTTTTTAAGATCAGGCTTAACAAAGCCCTGCCTGTGATTATTTAGTTGGGGATTGGTCCTGTTTTGAGCAGGGGCTGGACTAGATGACCTCCTGAGATCCCTTCCAATCCTGATATTCTATCATACTTTTCATATTACTAAACATTTCCCTTAAACTTGTACTGAAGGTCCCTTCACAAGCTGTTATTGTCATTGGCTTCCCTGATTTAAAGGTGCAAAGCGAGAGCAACAAGTCATTGCTATCTGCTTGAAAATTTGGGTTCCTTGGGACACATTCAACATACAGGGCTACCCCCTAGCTCCTTTCCTCCCCTCCCCAAACCTTCACAGCCGCAAGGATTTGCTCCTTGGAGAAGGGGGAGAATGCTTCCCGCTCATGGGAATTTCAACCTTCTTCTGCACCATTTTGCACCCACTTGACTGCTCTTCTCTCTTTCACTTTGTGGAAGAGGGCACATTTAGGTGGTCTCTTCACACAGTGATTTTCCATACCCATTCCAGACCAGATACTTGCTATTTACAACATTATCCAGTCATTTTCCAAACTTATTTACAACGCATTACAAATACATTGTACTGCACAGACAGATTCAGCAATATTACAAACTAATGACAAATGTGATTGGCGCACTTTTTGTCTGTTTAACGGAATCTGAAATCGCTGAACAGTTGTTTGCAATGCACAAGTTGATTAAGTATTCATGCAAGTTCCTTCTGTGTGCTTACTCTGTTGCTGAGAATCTCCACTTTCCAGTAAACATCCATATCAGTTGGCCATGAACAGGCCAGCCAACTGTGAGACCTGTAAGTTTAGGGCAAGAATAGTTCAATTTATCCCTACAGAAGCGAAATCTGAGCCAACAGAAATAACATTTTCCATTGCCTATTAATTTTCATACAGCTTATTGTACCATATTCATGACAGGCAAAATAGCAGCATGTTTGAGTAGATTTAATGATTATTGAAACGGGAAAAAATTATTGGAACTGCGCTTGCTGTTTTTAGGACAAGAGTTGAATTAGTTTTGAATCTATCTGGCAGTGTTTGAAAGCAGATCTCTTCATTCATATACAAGGTCTATATACATTCATTGGAAAGATTTCTTTTGACAAGTACAATGGAAAATGTTACTGCTACTTCTAAACTATTTGACTCCACACATGTCTTGAGATAGTAACTTGGCATCGCTGCTCTGTGTTGCTTTGTGGAGTATGTAATCCTTCTGCTGACTGGCTCCATTTTTATATAATATCAGTACAATAGGCACGCACAACTAATGTTGTGGGAGGAAAGTGATTATTCTGTGTTGCCTAAGAGTTATTTAAGCACAGACTAACAGGGTCATATCTACACTACCACTTATGTTGTTAAAACTTATGTCACGCAGCGGTCAGAAAAAACACATCCATGTGACACAAGTTTTGCCAGCATAAAGTGGTAATGTGCGCAGCACTTTAACTATCACAGCTCATTTGGGTGTGGTTTAATTATGTCAATGGAAGAGAGCTCTCCCACTGGCAGAGAGTGGCTACATGAGAGATCTTTATGATGAGTTGCCTCCCTTGAAGATGTTATTTGGTGTACTGAGATACCACTGAGCCCACCTTTTCTGCCAGGATCGGCCCCCTTTAACCTTTTTTGCTGAGCCAGGCTCTTTAGCCTTCTCTAGCACACACGCAGGCAGGATCACAACACGCTGCAGAAAGTTACAGACATTGAGAGCAGCTCTGGGATGATTCAGGTTAAGGAACTTGCTTCAGCACTCAGGTGTCCACCTCCCTTGGAGTTCAGACCCAAAGGTATATTGTCTTGCACTGTAGGGAAATCTGTACAACATAAGCTCAAAAATTTTCCCCCTCCCTCAATGTGGAGGAAGATATGCACAAATTCCTATCTCCCCTTTAGAAATTACAGAAACTGGGTTTAATAATAAACAAAACAATTTTATTAACTAGACAGAGTAGATTTTAAGTGGTTAAGGAGGTAGCAAACAGAACAAAACAGATTATTAAGCAAATAAAACAAAACATGCAAAATAAGCTTGATTCACTCAAGAAACAGGCTACAAAATGTAATTTCTGACCCTAAATGTTGAATTTAGGCAAGATGCCGAGTTTCTGTAGTTCAGAGTTCCGGATATTTCTTCCTGCAGACTGGACCTCTGTCTCAGTCTGGACTCTCCCCTGCCTTTCCCTTTAGGTTAGTTCCTTAGTCCCTTCAGGTTCTTTCAGCAGTCCTTCTTGGATAGGCAATGGAGTAGAGTCCTGTTTGCCTTCCTCCTCACCCTTAAATAAGATTGACATAAGGCAGGAATCCTTTGTTTTCCAGATCCGACCCCCATGTTCTTTTTAGTGGAAAGTTACAAGAAGTCCAAGATAATATTTAGAACTAGGTGACAAGACCACCTGACCTAGTAATGTCACAGTTATGTCCCAGGACGCCTCCCAGGAAGGAGAGAGATTAGTATCTTATTGTTTCTTCCTGATGGCCCATTAAATCTGATGGCCTGTTGTCTGTTGGGTGCCTTCCAAATACCTACCCAGTTGTAACTCTTACATAGTTCATATTTCTAACTTTAGATACAGAAATGATACATTCATACAAATGGGATAATCACATTCAGTAAATCATACCCTTTCCAATGATATCTTACATGAACCATCTTGCATAAAGCATATCTCAGTTATATCATAAGCATATCATAAGCATTTTTTCATAAAGAATATGGAGTGTAATGTCATAAATTATGTCAAAGGGAAAGCTCTCCCACTGGCAGAGAGTGGCTACATGAGAGGTCTTACTCTGGCTCAGGTGCATTGGTACAGCTGTAAGTTCTTTAGTATAGACATAGTGCTTTTTAGCGGTGACCAACAAGAAGAAGATGTGTGGTTTGGATTGGGTCACTGAATACATTTCACATTACTATATATTGGTAATTTTTCTAGGTTTCTTAAAAAAACATTTAAGAACATTTTCTTTCCTATACATTATACAAAGTTGTGTGCTTTCTTAAAAGTCCTCTAGTTATCCAAAACCTGGCATGGTGTCAGTAGTAGCAATTTAAATTTCCTCCCACTGTTTCACCAGCGTACGTCTAACCCTGAGCTGGAAGGGTATTTCATGCCACATGCTCATTCATTCCTTCACTTGCATGCTGAGACTCTGCCACCGAGTGGGCCACTTTCTGTCATCTTAGTGATTTAGGAACTGGTCTAAGCCAATCAGCTCATTTCAGACAGGTGAATGAAGAGCCATCAAGACTAATGACTTTGGCCCTGATCTTTCAAATATTTACATATGTATAACTTTACTTGCATGAGTGATCCAACAGTCTTCTCTACACCAGTTGCTGAAAAGACCATTGTGCACTTCTCAAGAGCTTACTGCTAAATGCCAGCAGGTGTGATGTGGGAATTGGCAATTTCTCCATCACGGCTGGCTATGCTTCTTGGAGGGCAGGGAGCGCTGTTGGGCATGCTAAATAGTCTAGGAGCTAACACACCAGGGAATGCTTAGGTCAGTATTATATTTATTTGCCTCTCTTGCCTGCCCATGGATAGACACAGCCAGCATTTTGCTTCAAGTTTTTGACAGATGAATATTATTTGAAATGTTTTTATTGAACTAAGGTGATAAATAAAAAGGAAAATATGCTATTCCAGTTTGTTCCTTAACGCTTCTCTTCCTATGTCCTAACATGAAGCATCTAATATGATGCTCACACCAAGTGCCAGTCCCAGGTCAACAAATGTGGGTTTGGAGGCATTTACTTTTAGAAATTAGTAAAACACCACACTGAAAATAGTGAATTATTCATACTTTCAAGAAACCAACAGTAACTTTTCAGCTGAACATCTCAAAAGTCTATTTATGTCCGTAGTGTTTAAACAAACACATTTTTGTTTAAGGGTGGATTTTTAAAAAATACCAAAGGAAGTTAGGAACACAAAATCTCATTGACTCTTGGTGGGACTTGTGCCCCTAACTCTTAGGCACTTTTGAAAAGCTTACCCTGAAATAATATATAGAATATACTATAATAGAATAAGCAAGACTAGTTACATCAGCCATCTCCCTCCAACTGCTCCCCACCATGTGTCTCTAGTATCAGGCCCAGTCTAGTTTGTAGCTTCAAGGCATTTTTGTGGATAAATGGAAGTATATACACTATTTGCTGTTGTTAGAAACTATTAAATAGTCTTTCCTCATTTGATTTTGTTGGATTTGTTGTGATTACTGGTCCATCCCTCAAAAGGAACATCATTTGTGGAGCTGCACTATTTTATAGTATTGTTGTCCGGGTGTATTATTGAAGCAGAGATTGTTTGTTTTGTATTTAACCACATACAGAGAGTGGACAGATGTGATTGGTGGAATTCTACAAACTGGCCTCTGGCTGCCCTTAAGTTAAATTCAAATATGCAACTCAGAGAGACTAAAGCATGGAGTGCTTCTTCCTTTGTAAGCTGATGAAAGACTTTCTTTTATAAAAATAGGTATGATTCTTTTTATCTGCTGAGTCAAGACATCTACCTCTTAAAGGGAAGCACTGTGACCATTGCACTAGACTGAATTCAGGAGACTTAGGTTCTATCTTCCCAACTTTGCCCCGAGCTGTGTGACCTTGGATAGCGATTTCACCCCTCGCCTCAGTTTCCCCATCTGTAAGACAGGGATAATGATATTTACCCTCCTTCTAAAGTACTTTGAGCTCTTTGGTAAAATCGCATTATATAAGAGATAAGTATTATCTACTAGCTTTAACAGTTTTTTTCCACAACAAAATGGTACAGGTTAACTCATTGGAAACAATACTACCAGAAAGCAGGTATTAATTGCAATAAAGCAGGGGTGGGCAAACTTTTTGGTCTGAGGGCCACATCGGGTTTGCAAAACTATATGGAGGGCTGGGTAGGGAAGTCCCTGCCCCGGATCCAGCCCCTTCCCACTTTCCGCCCCTGCCTGCCCCCTCAGAATCCCCAACCTATCCAACCCCCCCAACCTTGTCCCCTGACTGTCCCTTCCAGACACCCTTAACCACCCCTCAGGACCCCACCCCCTACTCAATTCCTCTGCTCTCTTTCCCTTGACTGTCCCGACCCCTATCCACTCTCCCGCCACCTAACCACCACTCTGGAACCCCACCCCCTTATCCCACCCACCCTGCTCCCTGACTGCCCCCTCCAGAGCCCCCCCAACCACCACCCCAGAATCCCCCTCATCCCCACCCCTTACCATAGCTGATCAGCATGGCTCTGGGGGAGGGGGAGAACATGCAGCCCCAGCCCCTGGAGCGCTGCCCGTGTGGTGCGGCTCTGGAGGAGGGAGGGAGCATGTAGCCCTGGCCCCCTGGAGCACTGCCCATGCAGTGCAGCTCTGTGGGAGAGGGTGAGCGTGCAGCCCTGGCCCTGCAGTGGTGCCTGTGTGGTGCGACTCCAAGGCAGGGGGTGAGTGCGCAGCCCCGGAGCGCTGCCCACACGGCTCCGGGGGAGAGGGGAGCACGCAACCCCAGCCCCGCAATGCTGCCCGCGCGGCGTGGCTCTGGGGCAGTGGGGAGCACGCAGCTCCAGCCCCCAGAGCACTGCCTGCGCGGCTCCAGGGGATGGCTGGAGGCAGCATCCCTGGCTGAGGGGCCGGACAGGATGGTCCCGCGGGCTGGATCCAGCCCGCGGGCCATAGTTTGTCCACCCCTGCAATAAAGCCATGGCATTTAAGAAACCAGTGTATTCACAGTAATATATGTAAAAATGAATAGTTTGAAGGGAAATATATTGTGTTTACTTTACCTTTAATTAAAGGTTCAGAATGTGAAATTTGCAAGAAAAGCAATAGGGGACTGGTTCATTTAAAGAAAAAGAAATCAGATTCAAATCTAGTTGAGTGAGCAGAATGTTCTGGATAGAAGAACAAGATGGGTAAATCTGTTTTCTGTTAATCCAAGGTGCTGTCAATAGCTCACAAGACATTAAGAAAGCAAACATAGACCAGAGATTAACACATTATGTTGTCTTAATTCTTTATGGGTGCTTCTGGTCAGTGCATACATATATAGTTCTTTATCAGCTCAAAGGTCAGGATTTGATAGGGTTGGTACCTACACTTCTGTGGCTGACCCATTAGGGACTTTAGCTAACAGCTTTTGCAACCAAACTAGACTAGCTTTTGCAAACCAAACTGTCCCAGGAACAGGGGTGATGTAAAACAATTCAAGTAAATCAAAGGTCTGATTGTTATCTACAGTATAAGACAAGCCAGCAAGACTCTGGCAGAGATATCGGATCGTTGGCTGTCTACTTGTAAAGTAGGGTACCAGAATTTGCATTTGAGAACTGATCCTGAATCCTTCCCAGCATGCCCCTCTTTCCTTCAGCCCCCCCCAGATGATATGGTGCAGTGAGGTGAAACAATAATATACTTTTAAGGAAGTGGACCTGCCTAGGGTAGGTTTATTTTTCACTTTGATGGAAAAAATGCACAGCGAATCCACTCACACACTTTAACAAGGGTCATTGTTTTTACTTATCACAGAATCGCTTGCATTCACACACTTTTTTTCCTTTCGGCACTTCTCAGTGGAATAAGTTTGCGTTTTTAAAGGTTTCATAATATCTATAGTGTAGATCTAAAACAGCACACAGATAATGGTATTCTTAAATACAATGATGGTAAGGGTATAAATGTTTTTAAGAAAAGTAGGGGTCATTCTTAGGTGGTCATTTTGTGTGTCAGCCACCCTATTATGTCTAAATGTTGCAGAGATAAAAGAATTTTGATATATCATAAGTGATGCAGTTTAGAGAGAAATTGATGCTGAAATACTCAACCTGCCCATCTGTTGTAGCTAGAAAAAGTCCGTATTGAATAGGACTATTAATAATTATAGGCAAGAGATGACTGTGTAGTATGTACATATGTATTTTGTATTGCCTTTGTTGTGTTCTTTTCTTTTGGAAAGAAACTGAAAGAAAGCAACTGAAAGTCAAATGGCCTCAACCCATGCAAAGAAATATATGCAAATGTTTAGTTTTTCAAATTCAGCGGAAACTCCATTTATTTTGCTCAGTATAACCTTATAAAAGTTTAATGGCTCAGTCTTGTTCTCATTGGAATCAATGGGAATTTTACGTTTACTTTCAAAAGAAACAGAATCGGGCCATAAAGTTTTAAATTAAAAAATTGCCAGGCTTGAAGTTTACTTTCAAAACCCTCTGGGGTACCTGGCATTGGCCACTGTCAGTAAACAGGATACTAGACTAGATGGACCTTTGATCTGACCTAGTATGGCCGTTATTAAGTTCTTATGTTATGTTTTTATGTAGGTCTGATATAATTTTGTGTGACCAGAGAGAGGTAAGGGCGGTTTACATGATAGCATAGACTGTTTACTAAGATTTGCAATGAGACTGCAGGATATTTTGATTTTCATTGAATCCCTGAATAGGCTTTCATACATTTTTGGTGGCAGAGTGAATTTTTTCATACAGTTCTGAGTCTCCTAAATCATCATTATTATTATTATTATTAACCATTTACATCGTCGTAATGCCTAAGGTCCAGGCATGGATCAGGGCCCCATTGTGGTAGGTGCTGCACAAATACATGAGGGTACCTCGCCCCAAAAAGTTTACAATCTAGGGCCTGCAGGGGTAGTGTAGCCATACCCTTAGTGTAAGATGTGAGACAAACAGGTTTATTCAAACAGGCAGGGGGAGCGCAAGAAAACAATGAGATAGATACTGATTGGTATGATAAGCAGTTGCTTAACCATTGTCATGTTATTTGTAGGCATCATTGACCCATACACTTATTATGTGTCCTTCAGGCAGATGCCATATATATGGCTTTCAGTCATGCTGTCTTCTGGTGTAATCCCATCACATCTCTCAAAGTGAATATCATTAGGTTGCATTGATGCTTAGGTGCAAGTTCTCTGAGGAACAGGTACAGATAGTGCTGTGGGTGGTGATTTGTTAGTTGGCCCTCTTCCCTGTGTGCTAAAACTTTTCGAAGGGCACGACCTTGCTAATGGTGCCATCTTTTGCCTGAGACATAGAAGAGATCACGGGTGATTATTAAAGATGCCATGGCACTTTTTGCAACAGCACAGGTGTTAACACTAATATTTTGGCCAAATTTCAACTTGGGTAATAATCTGCTTATTTTAAAATGGCCTCTGTAGTCTCAAACAGGTATGATATTCATGTTCCTGTACCAACAAGTTGTGCTTATGGGAGCTGTGTTTCATCCTAGGAGTGGGTGGCAGGACTGATTCAAGGAACTCTGGGGCCCCTTGCTGCAAAACCATGCAGTTGCCCCTCACCCAAATGCCAATTTCTAAGATTCAGGGTGAAACCTTCTTACTCCTGCCACAAGCCCAACTTCCTCTGCCATAACAACAAGGATAAAGGAGTTAGAGGAGCCAGCTGTAAATAACATGTTCAGCACTGAGGTATGTGTGTTTATGCAAAGATTTATGGGACTGGTGTACGGAAGGTGTATGTAACTGGTTGGCCTCCCCCTCTGAGGACCGGGGGGGATCTGGAGGTCAGCCAGCCCTACTTGATTATCAGGCCCAGTTGGGACAGGGTCTGGTCTATAAAAGGCTGAGAGATCTCAGCTGCACAAGAGAGATGGGCTCCTGCAGGAGGAGGATTGAAAGGAAGGTTATGTCCTCCTTTCAGCACTGAGAAAAGCCCAGGGGGAAAGCATCTGGGAGCTGCAGCCCATGGTGGGCAGGAGAACTGATTTGTTGTGATGATTTGGCTAAGTTTTATGTATGAAGAATGAAATGGTGCCCTATACCACTCTGGATGTGACAGCAAGTCCTTCATGAACTGCAGCATGGGCCAGCAGCCTATAGTGGGTTTATTTAGTTCACTTCTACAGTAGACTCTTGATTATCTGGGATGATAGGGAAAAAATTAATCCCGGTTAATAAAATTTCGGTTAATCATCATCCCTAGGAAATATGGAGGGTGGGGGGTTGGTTTGCCGGCCGCCCTGTGTCCCTGGGGGATTCGGGTGTTGGTTCACTGGCTGCCCTGCACCCAAGGGGAAGGGGTTGATTCGCTGGCCGCACCACGCTGGGGTGTGTGAGTTGGTTTGCTGGGTGCCCTGTGCCCTGTTTTTTTGTCCCTTGATGCGGCAACAAAGCCAGAGCCGGCCCTGTGAGTTACCCATATTTTTGGGACATCCTGGTTAATCTGCAACCCGGTTAACCTGATCCCGGATAATCGAGAGTCTACTCTATTCTGTTTTTAAAGCCTAAACACTTGATAGGAACATCACACCATAAAATGTCTAGAGGGACTAAGTGAAAACAGAAGCATAATTTTGGAGACAATGTCTCCTTCAGAAGCTAGTGCAGGGAGTTAGAGGAAGAACACTATTCCTATTTAATGATAAGGGCTTGGTAGCTGGGATAGGATTCTCACAGCCAGGGACACCAGAAAGGGACAAGTGCCAGGGAGTTCAAGTTGTTATCTCTACAGAGCTGCATCCACACAGAAGAGCTTGTAATCCAAGCAATGTGACACTAGGGCAAGATCAGTAAACATGCTAACATTTCTACCTTTACCTGGGTTAAGGCTCCTCTGCTCTTATCATCTTTCAGGGCTATAGGTTTTGCAGGATTGCCTAGACTGGCCCTTGTGAATGAAGTGTTCCTTGTATGCCAGCTTGTAAAGGACTTTGGAAGCCTTAAGAGTTCAGGGTGTTGTAAGATAATGGTTTATTTCCCCTGAACAAAGTACTTCTCAGCTAGTGGTGACCAGGATCTTATACCCTTCTGGGAAATACTGCTTCCAAAATAATCCTTCTGGCCTCGCTCAGTCCTTCTTGTCTTATTTATGTTTTGATGATTCCACCAACTTCCTAGCATTACATATGAATACCAGTGAGGTGAAGTGTGCTTTCCATTGTTCAAGAGTGTGGAATTTGCTTCTTACATTGTGTACATACCAGTATTTTAAGCCATCTAGTAAAGAAAAAACAACCAAAAATGTACTTATACATTGAAAATTAAAATAATTGATTGTGCTTGTAAATAATATGCTAGTGAAAGAGGACAGTGGCTGTCTGCACACTAGTGACTACCACGGAGACAGACAGAAACAACCAAGTTAACAGACTCTGCAAATAAGGAAGCTGAGATCTATCCATTTCCTTATTTTTTCAAACTATAACTGTGCCATGGCCCCAAATATTCTTTCTCATTGAGTTGCGCAGAAAAGAAGATAGTGATTAAACAAAGCTCAGCAAATTCAACAATTGTGTCTCCAAGAGCTGTGCTGTCTGGAATTTGCCTAGTCCTGAGGCAACTCCTCAGAGACAGGACATGAAACAGAGAATACACTGATAAGCTGCTCACTCTCACTTTATCAATACAATACAGTACAATAACGGGCCAGTCATCAAACACTCACAAGATTGGTCCAACTTCCAAACAGCTAAATAGAGTCAAGGTCAAAAATAATGTTTCACTTATTAATATGAGAGGCACAAGCATATACTACAGTATTCTTGCTTGCAGGTCACAGCTGGGTTTGTTGCATTTTATCTGTAAAAGCTACATATTGTTAATAGCTTTTCACAGCTCTTTGAAAGCAGTGTCACCCTCAGACGTGCCAGACCCCTCAAGGGATTTTTACATATCAAGTAGAGTTGAATGTTGTGGGTTTTCTAGAGCCAGTCTGGAGAAGTCCAAAGCTTATGGCCATCTTCTCATCAAAGAGAGAAATGGGAAGCAACCATAAAGCCATCACTTGCTCATAATTAATATATTAGTGTCAATAGAGATGAGAAAATAGATGTAATGAAGCCAAGACAGTGAGTAGTGATAACCATGGTTTGAAGAGATAGGAACAAATGAAAGACTGTTTTAAGGACGGACTCATTGTGCATCAAAATATACGGTAGAATCAAATTAACATTGGAGTTACAAATGTAAGAGTTGGAAAGTTATTTTATTTTCATTAGTTAACAAACATTCATCTCTATCAGTTCTGCTTCCTGGCTATAATGTGGCTAATAAGAAAAATTCAAAACCACAAGTGTGGCTAACATCGAATTTCTGTTGAACACCACTGCTCTACAGCTTTAAAAAATAGTTTTAACTATAGACAAGCCCTAAGGCTGACTCACCATTGAGCACCTTGTAAGTATTGCCATATGGGCCAAATTGATGAGATAATTGATTAAGCAGTAAGTGATTAACCAATTAACAAAGGGATTCAGCTCCTAGGCTGAGCCGAGTTAAAAGACAGACAGGATGGGAGAGGGGTGGGCAAGAGCATTTGGCATGTGCTGGAGTCTTTTCATGGTTTTCACATGCAGCTGTATGTACTAGGAATTACAGTAATTCATCCAGAACCTGAAAAATGCAAGGATTACTATGGCCAGGTCCTGATATAGGAAGCAGGAGCAAAGTTTCCTAGCTAGCTGTAAGTTAAAGAAGATCTTTTAAATTGCTGATGTTATCTGTCAACCAGGCACAGTGATGAATCAAATGAGACCCCAAGGCTTCATATCATTTTGATGAATGGGTCTGTATGGGCAGAGGTAATATCTTGATAATTCTTCAAAGCATTTACTGTGCTGTCAGTCATCACTTAGGTCTGCCCAAGGTTAAGTTTGAGCCAGTTGCTTTTCCTTAAGGAGCTGATCTTTTGTGGAAAATGTGACACCTAAGCATTGCTCATGGCTGTGTCAGTGGATAATGAGTTACATTTGGGTGTCATCAGTGTATTGATGGTAGTGGAGTCCAAGCCATCTCATCATTTCTTTAACTGGTCTGAGAAGGGGTGGCAGTATTAATCCTTGTGAGACTCCACATATGATGGCCTTGGGGAAGAGCAGCAGGTACCCATCACTGATCTCTTGGTTCTACTGGAGAGGAATGGTCAAGTCCAATGTAGCACTGCACAATTGGTGCCAGCTAAAATATTATGAATAATGACATTGCTACACTTAAAAGCATGTAAAAGGGATTGTAATGGGGTGTACCTAGCCCTTCGAGGCTCCATGCTGGAGGCCCTGTAGTCCTACTACACCCTGCCTCAGGAAGGAACAGAGGAGGTGGGTCCTCCAGGCCTGCCTAGAAAGGCTGCACAGAAACAGCCAATCAGAGACCAGAGTTTCCTGTAAAAGGAGCTACAGGGCTTGGGCAGGTCAGGTTCTGGTTGGTGCCAAAGGAGTGAGGAATGGTGTTCCTTGCTGGTCACTGGAGCTGAAGGCACAATGAGTAGATGCGTTCTGGTGGCATTGACATTCAGTGAGGAAGAAGAGGATTTCAGAGCTCCAGCTTTAAGATCGAGGTGAGGAGACAGTTGCTATGTGGGAAAAGGCCCAGGGAATGAATAGCAGCAGCAAACTGGAGGCAGTAGAATGTGGCTGCTGTTTACAGGGTCCCTGCGTTGGGATCCAGAGTAATGGGTGGGCCCAGGTTCTACCACCGACCCCTAGAGAAGTGGCCTATGCCATGAGAAGGGGGGAAGTTTCCTTTAGAAGCCTGAGCAAAGGGCTAGACTTAAAGGAGGCCTGGAGGGGCTGAAGAGAGAAGGCACTCACAGGAAAGAGGGGCTGAGTCCAGCTTGAGTCTGGGATTGGAAGACTTTTGTGTTTGTTTTGGACTTGAATATCCCAGAAGGGGTCCATTCACTTGATTGAGTGACTTGGCAAGAGGGCTGAGCCACCGAAGACCTGCTTAGCAAGATCAGCAACCTATACTGGGTGTTAGCTGGGCGTGGGGAGAAGGATTGCAGCACTATACCCACCCGATAGGAGGCTCTCAGGAGGTGAATGCCCCGACATGTTGATATAAACTCATGTATCATGACATAAGCCAGCCTCCAATTATCAGTGGCTTGGAAAAAACTTCCCTACGGTTCTTCCATAAGTGTCCACTGTTGCATCTTCCTCTAAAGCGACCGACTCTGGACGCTGTACTAAATGGACCATTAATCTGATAAAGTATGGCAATTCCAGTGTTCTCCAGAAAATTGTCTGATGTGAACTCAGACAAAATACAAAAATGTCCATTCATCCACTTTCCAGTAAGTCTGCGCCTAAAAAAATGCCATGGGTCTGCTTCTAATGGCTTTACAAATTCTAGTAAATCTGTCATAAAAGATATGTTTTGTTCTGGTTGCATCAGGTCCGGATGAGGACTGTCGTAACTAGTATATTTTAGAAAGATTCACCAGATGTGTCATTTGGTTGCTACAGTTTGGTGATTATTCATTTGTTTATAGACTTAAAGAAAACTGGGTACTTGGTATTCCCTCTGTATGAGAAAAGGAAATTAATTGCAGCTGGTGCTGCTTGCGACTGTCTGACTAATTGCTAAACTTTGGTCTGTGACCAGGAAATCTGATCATCCTAAAAACCAATCCCTAGTAACAACCCACTCTGCTGAAACTCCTGCTCTAAAAAGTGCAGGAAGGCTCACGCTACATGGTGCCTTTTAAAAGTGTCTTGGGATACACACACATTGCTACAATTTGGCAAGCTGTGCAGTATTGTACAGTATGTCCTATAAAGATGTTACTGGGAAATAGTTTTCTGTGAATTCTCCTCAGTGAGCATTAATTGCTCTGTGACTGATACGGGAACAAAGTATGAGAACCCCTCCTCTGCAAAAATTTACAGTGACATAACAACATTCAACTTACAAAAAAAGGAGAGAGAGCACATCTGAAAAAGGAACAAAAGGGAATGTTGGCTGCAGTAGAGTAATTTTAGTTAAAAATGAAACTACCAAAATCCAATTGCAATTGAGCATATTGTAATGTGAACTTTAAAAATGTAATTGAGGTGATCACTTGATACCTGGAAGTAGCTTAATTTATCTGCTTTTCACACTAGCGTCGAACTAACAAAAAATAACCTGAATGCTTTTCACTTAGATTAAATTGTAGAGCAAATGAAGTGGTGGATGAACTCTATTTATATAAGCAGAACCCCAAAACCATAGCAGCAGCACAGTAACAAGACCTAGCACAAGGCTTAGTATCACTATAACACGGATTGGTTGGTGAATTGGCTGCATTTCTAAACATCAATTGCCTCTGCAATGTCTCTGATGTCAAGTCATGCATGGACTTCACTTAAAAGTGAACTGCAGAAAATGATCATTGAAATCAATGAAGTAAAAGGACAGGAGATGGAGGAGAGAAATAATGATGAGCAAATCAAGCAACAGAAAAAGAAATATACAGCAGTCGTCTCAAACGTTAGGAACCCGAGCCCCCCCCCTTTTGATTTAAAAGGTTTTGTGGACCCCAAAGCCCAAGGCCCCGCCCCCGCTCCACCCTGCCCTTCCTCTTCCCCACCTCTTACCGCCCCATCCCCTGTGCGCACCCCATCCCTACTCCTCCCCATTCCTCCTAGGGCCTCCTGCATACTGCTGAAAAACTGTTCCTTGGCATACAGAAGATGCTGGGACGGAGGCAGAGGAGTTGATCAGTGGGGTCCCTAGACCACCTGGAGTACCCTCTTGGACCCCAGTTTGAGAAATGCTGACCCACAGTATGGACAGTTGGCATTACAGAAAGAATAATGGGAAGGATGTTACAGCCACCTGTGTGAGGGATACCTGATGTGACAGAGATGGCAATGTCCTGCCATATCTTTAGGATACCTTCTTGAATTAAGTATTTTTAGGGTATGTTGTATTAAATTAATAGTTTATGTATTATTGTAGGCTGGGATTGTATTTAACCTTTCGAGGGGAGAGATGTGACAAGTATGAGATGTGAGGATTCAAAGGAGAGTAGTGAACAATGTGCTGGATGAGAATGGACTTTTGGGACAATGTGTGAAGTGAATTCCTGGGGAATCCTAGAGAGGTTAATGCAAATTCCTTACCTCCAGTTATGCAAAAGCACAGTCTTTTGAAATTATGTCTTGAGGAGTGAGTCATTAACTGCTGATTAACTTTCCCTGGAGACTAGCGATCAAAGGCCCAAGAAGTGTATAAAGAAATGGTTTATCTGACTATGTGGGCTTCTGGTACTGAGTCGGAGACAGTTATGCACTTGTAACCAGGTGGAAACCCAGATATGGTTTTTGAAGGACTGATACCCGCCAAATCTCGAGGCTGGAGTTGGCGGTGATCTCTAGTAAGGTGTGTGTTTTTTAAAAGGTTCTCTTATTGTTTTTAATATTTTCTCTGTAATGCTTTCACCTGAAGAATAAATGTGCTTGCTTAGAAAGAGCTGTGTGGTAACTTAACTGCTGGCAATTACAGCTATTCAATGTCTCTGGAGAGAAAGCAAAGCATAGGCTACTGGAATTTTAGGCACTCTGGGGGATATCAGTGGACTATGCTGGGAATATCAGGGAACTGTGAAGCTTTAGAGATTCCCTGGTCAGGAGGAAGAGAGACTTGGATTTCCATGCAAGAGATGTAATGGGTGAGGACCCAGGCCAGGACGATGCCCGTGAAGGACCACGATGAGGGAATACAGGTGCAGTTGCCCTGAAACCATGATACCTAGTTCTTCCATTGCCTCGTTTTTTCCCCCTTTGTGCACTGGCTTTCCTCTTTTGGACGAGTAATTTAGCCCTCCAGCCACCTAATAAATCCAGCCCTTCCAGGATATATAAAAATCTCACAATCAGACACAGCCCAACAAAATCATTTGCTCAATTCCTCATTCTCTGGGCCACAACCCTCTCTCCTGGGTTTGTACATGTCTCCTCTTTCATCTTGGATTCAGCCTTGTTGATACAGGATTAAGAATCATTTCACAAAAATAAGAGATTGTGCTTTCCCTATATCATGGACTCTAGCCTAGAGACTATAAACAGTGAAGCCAATGGCTGCTTAGACAATCTTTCCTTAAGGCCACTTCCTATGTTTGCCTCTATGGCCTTCATCCCACCACTTCCACAGACTTCTTAAGCACACCTCCTCCTTGGACACCTTCCTTAGCTAGGAGGTCCATTATAGCTTGTACCTTGGTCAGTGGAAAGCTCTACCAGCTAGCCAGGGTGGTTGCTGTTGCTCCCCTCCAAGTCTCTCTCTATTGCGAAAAGTGGCTTGCGCTTATGTCACGTCCTTTCTCAGTAGTTTCTCTCTGTCTCTCTCTGGTCTGCAACTCCAGCGATTGCAGAAGCGCAAATCAGGAAAACAGGCACAGGTCAGAGCTGGGACATGATCTTCTTTCAAAGGTTCAATTCAGCCTGTAAAACCAGACAATACATGATTGCCTTTTTAAAATAGCCCTTCAGCTTTCTCTGTTTGAAACTCATAGGTCCTGATTCAGATGTCACCCAGATGCAAGTCAGGAGAGCAATAATGGCATTACACTAGCGTATAACAAGGATACAAAGAGATTAGAGCACATATAATGTTAGGCCCTAAAAGATGCTAGCAAACCCAAACCTTTCATGCTTATATTAATGAAATTCAGGCATAAGCTGTTAATAATGAATAAAGCCAGAAGAATGGAAGATTCGTGACATGACTGGATCACAATCTCTAACAAAAGAATGTTTCCTTGAGCTGGTTTTGGTTGCTGTGAGGTATATAATTTAATGTTGGGGGTTTTTTTCCTTGTGAGGAAGGAAGTCAAATCCAACAACAAACTAAATAATAAAAATCCCCAGCTAACTCTCCTCCGACAAAACTGGTTCCATGGTTTTTGTATAATGAAGATGTACCAAACTTCACAGGTGGTTCAGTTTTTTGTTTTGTTTTGGTTTTTTGGAGAGGGAGCAGTTCTTACATGCTTTGTTTCAAGTTGTGTTCCAAGTTGGATCCAAATCTCAAAGAGGCCCATTTTCTGGATTTGGCTCACATGGTACTGACCTCTTCTGTGAGTTCAACTGCAAAATTTGGGGCTACCAGATCTGGACAGGAACCTTAATTTGGTACAGACTCCAAAAACTAGTAAACATTTGTAACAATTGTTGATATTATGGTTTTGTAAACCAGTCACTGAAATGAATCCTAGTGGCTACAAAGGTGGAGAGCTAAGCATAGCTGTAATACTCTCATTGCTTTCTATGAGAACAAAATAAATTCCACTGTTAATTTTATTATTCTAATCTATTAACTCCCATGACATGACTTTACAGATGAGGATCAGAGGCACAGACAGATTGAAGAAAAAAACTGTCCACTCATTTTGGGTGCCCAGTTTGAGATGCCTCACACCTGATTTTTTTCAGAGTACTTCAGCATTATACAGTGCTTTATATGTCCAAAGTATTCACTTCCGTTGCAGCTGTGAGTGCTCAAAATGTCTGCTAACCAGATTCCAGGTTCTCCGGCATAGCATCCTGAAAACAAAGAACAAACAATCAGTGACCACATGTAAGAAGATTGGGTTAAACATCTTGGATATAGGAACTCTGTGGCAAAGACGAAGATAGAATCCAGTTTTCCAGGGAGGTATTCGTCCACCTTAACAGTGAGACCCTCCTTTCTCCTTCTGCATTCCCTTGGCTCATTCACTATACAGCTTTCAATTTCTGAAACAAATAAAGCAGCAGTTCTATTGACAACAAACTGCCATTTCTACTACACAATCCTAATTCATTCAAAGCAGGTCCATCTTGTGCACTGAATGAGGCAGAGGTCCTGTGGAAAAAAAAAAGGATGTGATAATGTAATGAAAAATGCATCATAATATCAGTACACCGGGCTTCCTCCCTTTGGCTTCTCCTTAGCTTTTTGCGTTTTTACCAAATGCATGAGGATAGTGACATTATACCCCAGAAAATGAGGAATTCATGTCTTCTAATACCTGATAATTACTGAGAGGCAACTCCAGGGAACAAGGCTTCACTTATGTCCAATTCACTGTGTTTTTGATTGCCTGGGTCTCATCCTGAATAAAAGGAAGTTGATGTTAATAACTCAAAAAATCAAGTTCACTGGGGAGTCCCTCAGCTACCTGGAGTACAGTACTGCCTCACCCATTCTACACACAGTCTCTTCAACCCTCCCGCCCTTGTGCATCTTTAATCTCTCGATTCCAAGCATTGCAGAATATAGTACAGGTACATGTGTCAAGAGGAGTTCCAACCAGCTTGCTCCACCAGCTCCCACATCACTCACTGAGCTCCCCCTTTCACTTCCTGTTCCTGCCAATTACATATCTCCACCTTTATTGAGCTAATTACTTCATTAGCCCAACCGTTTCCCCCAGGTTTCAACAATCCCCACCATAAAAGGTTAATTGATTCCAATTAAGCCTGTAATCTTCTCTGTTACTCAGTTACCTAAGTGAGCAGAGTGAGCTAGCACTCTGTTATAGAGCACTACTAGGTTCTTTGAGTTCAAAAGCACTGCTGCCAAATGAATGATTTTAAGCAATTCGTCACCTCTGTCTGACACTTCAAGTTCAACCTTCAACTATGGTCTGTGTATGCCTAAAGGTTCTAGGCCATGTAGCTGCATGCTCTTAAGTAGTCCAGCATCTAATCCTGTGCCTTCATTCTTTTCATGCATGGTAGAAGTTGGTCAGTCACTCGAGTTGCCAATCGTTAGGCTTGTCTGAGTGTCTCTGGGCCTGAAGGCACTGGGCAGTTCAAAGCAATGTATTCCAGGGCATTCCCTTTGCTAATTCTACACCAACAAGGAGTAGAGTCACCGATGCCTCCGCAATAGGTTGGAGAGCACAGCTAAGGACATTAGAAATTCAGGGCTTCCTGCTGGAACAGAAAGCTTCCCTTGATATCAATGTCCTGGAGTTCTGAGCAATGCCTGCCATGCCTTTTGGGATCACATCAGGGGTTCAGAGGTTTATGTACTCACCAACAATTCCACTGTGATGTATTATGTGAACAAGGAGGAAGGAGCCCACTCTGACCAGCTTTGTCAGGAGCCAATATAGTTCTGGCATTTCTACATCAAGGAAAGTATCCTTCCCACAGCCGCTCTCTTACCTGGGGTCCAGAATCACTCAGCAAATCACGTCAGCAGGAATTTCTCTTAGAATCACGAGTGGTCTTTGAAATCCAGTGTGCAGTGGTCCATTTTTGCAGACCAGGTATTCTAATTATCAGTCTGTTTGCAATGAGGGAAAATAGGAAGCGCCATCAATTTTGCTCTCAAGTGGGTCTCAGACCAGGATCCTTAACTCCTTAACCTTCAGCCTGAATTGGGAATCTGCTCTGATGTATATCTTTCCCCAATCCCATCATCCCATGGATCATTCTCAAGATGAAATTAGATCTTGCCAAACTGATCCTCATCACACCAGGTGGAATAAGACAATGTCGGTTCTCTGGTCTATTCAGTTTATCAGTTAGACTCCCAATCTCTCTTCTGCTTTGTCTCAAACTACTAATTTAGCATCACAGTCAAGTTTTGGATCAAGCACTTGTGACTCTGTTTCTCTTGGCATGGATGCTGCATGGCTAGATGAAGGGGAAGAATGATATTCGGAAGCTGCTTGATAGATGTTGCTTAATAGAGTTGCTCTACTAGGGTGACTTATTTGCACAAGTGGAAGCAATTTTCAGTTTGGTTGCTAGCTTGGGGAACTAAGCCAATGCTGGCCTGCCTTCAAGACATTTTGGAGTACTCATTACACCTTCAGTCTTCTGGTCTGTTACCCAGCTCATTGAGAGTTCACTTAGCAGCGCTCTTGGCTCTGCCCATCTAAGGGAAGTCAGTTTTCTCTATCTCCATCGTAGTGAGACTTCTAAGAGGAGTCATTTGTCTCCTCCCACTTGTAAAAGAGCTGGTTCCTTAATACTATTTTAGCTGCCCTTATGAGACTTACATTCAAGTCCCTGGCAACCTATTCTATGACTCTCCTGTGCCAAAAGATCACCTTCTGTGCAGCAATGACATCTGTAAGGACAGTATACAAGCTGCAGACCTTAATGGCAGAGCCCCCATACATACAGTTTATCAAAGACAAACTGGCCTTACAGACATATCCAGAATTTTCATTTAAAGTGGTTTCATTTTAACCAAATGATTTACTCACCAGTTTTCTTTTCTAAACTGCTTTTCAATGCAGAGGATCAGCGGTTTCACATATTGGATATGAGGTGATGCTTTGTGTTTTACTGAGAGAGGATTAAGTCTTTTCAGGCATTGCCTGGTCCGTTTGTCTCCTTTGTGGATTGAATGAAGGGTCAGACATCCTCTGTGCAAAAGATTTCCAGTCCTTGCCCACAGACAACCCACCAACCTCAAGTATAGCCACACCATCACCAGTTCATTCACCTGCACATCTACCAACATAGTATATGCCATCATGTGCCAGCAGTGTCAGTCTGCTATGTACATCAGCCAAACTGGACAGTCCCTACGAAAAAGGATAAATGGACACAAATTAGATATTAGGAATGGCAATATACAAAAACCTGTAGGAGAACACTTCAGTCTCCCTGGACACACAATTACAGATTTGAAGGTCACCATCCTGCATCAAAAAAACTTCAAGACCAGGCTTCAAAGAGAAACTGCAGAGCTGCAATTCATTTGCAAATTTGACACAATCAACTCAGGACTGAATAGGGACTATGAGTGGCTAGCTAACTACAAGAGTAGTTTCTCCTCTCTCGGTGTTCACACCCCGAGATCAGCTGCTAGAAGAGCACCTCATCCTCCCTTATTAGAGATAACAAGGTGGTTCATCCTGATTGAACTAACCTCGTTATCTCTAACCTCGTTCTTGCCTTCTTATTTATGCCTGCCTCTGGATACTTCCACTGCATGCATCTGATGAAGCTCATGCTTCAGTACTTTTGTTAGTCTTTAAGATGCCACAGGACTCTTTAACATTTAGTCAGGGTATTTATAGTACACGTCATGGACAGTCATGAATTTTTGTTTATTGCCTGTGATCTGTCCATGACTTACTGAAAATACCTGTAGCCATATCATAGCCTTAACCAAGCACTATGTTGTTACTACTGTGTCTAGATCAGATGCAAATTTTGGGAAGGCATACCTGCAGTCATGCTTTAAGTAGACTTCAAGCCCTATCTCCTACGAGTACTGTTTGTGAGTCACCTGAGTGGAATACATGTCTTCAACCACTTGACGAATAAAATGGTTATTTACCTGTACTGTAACTATTGTTCTTTGAGATGTGGATGCAGACGTGTGTTTCATAACCCACCCTCCATCCCCTCTGCATCAGAGTCTCTACTCTTGACTTTTGGTGAAAAGGAGTTTTGGAAGTTTGGGATAACATTGCCCTTAAATAGCCAGCGAGGGGCGATGGCCACAGGATGTGAGTGCCACCCCTATTGGTACTGCTAGGCAAAGTTCTCTGGCTGTGGTGCGCTTGGTGTGTGCATGCACCTGAGCGTAGCACATGGCGGCACCAACTTCGGAAAGAACAACAGTTACAGTACAGGTAAGTAACATTTTTCTGTTCCAGGCTCTGGAGACGAGTGTGCTGTAGTGGTCACAAATTCTTCTGCCTCATCCCCTCCAACCTATCTCTTTTCCTGTTCATTGTCCCAGTCCCATTCTCCTTGCCTACCCAGTCCCAGCCTCCTCTGTTCCTGCCAGCTCCCAGTTCCCCCCTGCCAAACTCCCAGTCAGTTTCTTGTTACCAGGCATCTTGTCCTAGTCTACTCCTTATTTTCTCTTATGTGTTCAATTCACACAGCTTCCCCCTCTAGGTTGCCTGGGTACCAGCAGGGGAGTTGCTGAGAGCAAAGAAGAGACAGGCTCCCGGCTCTCAGTTCCATGTCCTGTCCCACTCTGGCCCAGAGCAGCAATTATAGGAAGAGTTCTTCTGAGCCCCTCTAGACTTGAGCATGTTCCACTGTATGTGGGGATGGGTTAGCTGCTAAATTCTAAGTCTCTACCAAGCATATACAAACTGTGATTTTTCCTGCCAAAGGATTATAACTTGGACAAGTGTTGTGTGTGTGTGTGAGGGGGGATTATCATGGGAACAGCAAAAGACATTTTCTACTGGAAAGGTCACTCTCTATCAAATTTCAAGTCCCTGCTCCAAAACATTAAGGCTGTAGAGCTTCTCAAAGAGATAGTTGCCAGAATTTTTAAACGTTGCAAAACAATGAATTTTCCCCTATCCTCATTCTCAGACATTGCTGAAGCATTTTGGCTGAAGTTTTTCCAAAACGATCGGCCTGAGTCAGACACCAGCCCAGTCTAGAATTTAGAAAAATACAAATAATAGTCCAGTGTAAAAGAAAGGGAATTTGAGAGGCAACTCGTTTAGAATTGAAACTGGTGAATTCATTCATTAGTCTAGTTTAGTTTTGCTGTGTGTTTTTTTTTCTTGATTAGCTCTACTGGTTCAAACGGGCTACCAAATTTAAGAATTAATACTGTGTTCCTATTTATGACTTCTAGAGGCTAAACATATTTACAGCAGTGGACAGTGAATATAAAGGTGCAAGTAAACAAACCTATATCTAAGGAGTTTTGAGTTATTAGAACTATGCTATGGTTAACGGCACATTTTTGATGGATGTCTAAATGTTCCAAAGTAGCTGTAAGCAAACTCCTCCTGTGCTCCTGACTCATAGGGAAAACCCTGCACCTTTTTATTTATAAAGCTTTTTTTAAATACATTTTCTCCACTGTATGTATTCATATGCCTATTTATAAATAGCTACAGAAGGGTATCAAAAGGAGAGAGTGGGCTGGCAACCCTGAAGTGGCAGGGAATGTTGGCACAAAGAGCTTCATGCTTCTGGGGTTTCAGTGGGGAGGCTTCAAGCACTCCCCTTCTAGTGCAGGTTTCTGAGAAGATTGGGGGGAAGAAAGAGTTTGTGATGACCCTCAGTGTTTTCTCGAAATAAGGGAAGGCACTGGACGAGATATGGGAAAGAATGTGGGAATCAGAGAGAAACCGGCCAGAGAAGTAGGAGCTGAGGAGACTTGGAGAGGCATAGAATTGAGGACAAAGACGCATGAGAGTGAGAAAAAGAGATGTTGAGGCATCAGTGGAGGAAAAATTGTGGGGAATAGGGAAACGAGAAGGAAGGAGATCTTCTATGGCTTAGGTCAGTTTTTCTAAAACAAAACCTTCCCCCTCACCAAATGTTGTTACTTCTAGCTTTCTCCCTGATCCTGTCTGCCCCCGGCTCAACTGGTTTCCAGTTGTCTCCTTGTCCAGCTACTCCCAGCCCACCGTCTGCTCCCAGTCTTCTCCCTCCCCCGCTTGTTGCCCTTAATGGGTTTTTCAAGAGTCTGGAGTGAATGTTTCTGCTCTAAGAAAGCACGTTCATTCAGAATAGATTTAGTTTATGTAGTTTTTACATATTACTTGGGAAACAGTTGGTAATATATGAGATTATGTAAGAGTTTAGGCTGAAATTAATTCTTTCTACCATATGCCAGAATAGTTTTGCAATGTCACACTCTCAAAACGTATGGAGCATATGTATTATGCTGCTTGGAAACCATCCAATGCCTAAATACCTTTAAAAATCTGGGCCTTAAATCTGGATCTTTCTGTCATAATTTTTCAATTCATAAAACTAGGATATTAATGCACCTGCTTCACACAGAAGTATTATGATAATTAATGTTTCTGAAGTGCTGTGTAGTTACTAAAATTCACCAGAATGAATATGAATCTTCTTAGTGGCTGTGATTTAGCGGTATGGAATCCGGGCTGATAGGGCCAACTGTCTTTTTAAAATGTCTCCAAATGTTGCCAGCTGTGCAGAGATCCATCTCAAGCAGTGGGGCTCTGTTCTTCAGCAGTAGAAAATGTGGGCCTGGGCTTTCCTACCAGCTCATCAAGGGAGGTGGAGTGGGAAACTCCCGCCCCCTGACAAGGGGCAAGGATTACTGAAACCCCCCTGATACCAGGGATAAGAACTAATCGAGCATTCATTGTGAGGTCGATGGACTATTGGTTTATCCCAGAAAGAGTGGGACTATATGTGACTGCACAGGATGACTAAGTCACAAGAAACAGGCCACTGCAGGTCCAGAGTGCCTGTCAAAAGGGGCTACAAAAGAAGAGCAGCTTGCTATGCTATGACTAACCACAATGGAGCATGCCAGCCAGTGGGTCACACTTGCACAAGGGTTCATATCTTATAATTCTTAAGTTTTATTTTAAAAATGAATTGACGTATTAAAAGGGTTCTGTCAGATCCCATGAAGACATGCTTGTAAACTGTATTTAAACTTACAGTAGAGTATTCAACCAAACATTTTATAAAACGGTGCTGATAAATGGTTCCTATGCATCAAGGAACATCTTCTTCTAAAACCAAAATCTCTAAAACTCAACATTTCAAAATGTCTTTCGTTATATAATTAGGAGCACTTAAAGACTGTGGGCAAACTGTGTGAATCATTGAGGTTTGCTCTTATTAACATTACGAAATACAAGTCAACCTGTGTCTCCTGATCTTAATCCAAAAACGTATGGCTAGCCAGCAAGTCATCTGATTTCCTTCTCCTCCAAAAATGCCTCCAGCTTCCTCTTTAATTGATTTACACAGGGTGCTTCTGTATGGCTACCATCAGCACTTTATGCCATTAAAACATAAATAGATTTTGCTTGAATTACAGATATGCTGATCTCCTCCTTTAGTTTAACCCCACCATGACTTTCAACAACCGTGCTTACTATCTTGAGCAGCATGTTGATGCTGCATTTTCAGAACTGATGCTTCCCTATGATCTCCCTTTTGGCCTCATTTTCTCACTAAATGATACATTCCAGGCCAAACCTCTCTAGACCCCTTACTCAGAATCTCCTAAATCCAAAATCAATGAAGTTACTTCTGCTGTGTGTTGTACATCTATGCAATGTCTTAATTAAAGGATTAGAACTGAGTGAAGTATTGTGTCAGAAGGACTATGCCTGGAGTTAGTGAATACTTTTCATGGTGAATAGAGAAGAATCCTTCTAATTACTTGTTGTGGTGAATACATTTGATAGTAGCAATATCTGTGTTTAACAGGCTGAAAATCCAAATGATGTATTAGTATCCTGTCATCCGCAAAAGATGTGAATCTCCATAGTCAAATCTCATGTGTAAGTGTGCTTTCATTTTTTCCAGAAGGGGCCAGTTTTGACCCAAAGTGTATGTTCCTAGTCCAAACTTTTCATGCCTACACTTCTCTCTTTAGTTCTCAGAATGTAAGTTACAGCAAATTTATATCCATTTGCATTCCGTGGGCCAAATTCAGAGGTCATGTGTAAGGGGATATAACCTACATTTTAGTAAAGTTGTGGGCAACCTGCAGCCCGCGCCGCTTCTCACAGCTCCCATTGGCAGGGAATGGCAAACCGTGGCCACTGGGAGCTGTAGGCTGTGCAAATGTAAACAAACTGTCTGGCGGCCCACCAGTGGATTACCCTGATGGGCCACAGGTTGTCCGCCACTGCTTTAGGAGGTGGGTGTGAGACTAAGGGAATCTAACACACTGAGAGGGCCAAGGACAAGATACAATACATCAGTTGAGACTTTCCTCTGAGTTTGGTCTATAAAATTATTTTATAGAAAATTTTCAAGGAATAATCTCAGCTGGTATTGAGCCAGCTCCCTTTTGAAGTCAATGGCAAAATTTCTGTTATCTTCAATGGGAGAGAGATAAGGCCTTTGTGTAATTTAGATAGGATGCTCTTTCTTTATAGAGATATATGTATTGTAGCTTTATTTAGAGAGTACCTCCAAGAATCAATACATTTAATTCAAAATATCATTTTGAATTACTTATTTCACTGAGTTGCTGGCAATACTCATTTATAAACATGGGTCATTGACAGTCAGCGTAATAATGCTTTGAGGTACTAGTTTTAGTGTATTGTAATATATCTTTCCCCCATACTTTATTTGCTGACTTTGTACCCATTTGTTCTTTTTCCTTTTAAAAAAGAAAAAAGGTTATTTTTTAAACAATACTCATTCTCCTGCATATTTCATTGGGCTTTATCACTTTTCTTGTTAGTATGCACTTATTCAGAAAGACAACCACACCATCTTACACTCTTTTCATGTGTTTAATTGATATACATTTCTCATTAGTATAGCTTACATGTAACAAGGTGGCCTGCTCCTTTAACAGTTAGAGGCTTGGGACTCAACCAGCACGGTTCACTAATTAGATGCAACTGAGGAGGGGACAGGCATTCCCTATGAAGTGCTGTGGGAAAGGTTGGAGGAGGATTACAAAGAGGAGGTGCAGAAAGACAGTCTCCTGTTGTAGGGAGAAGGAACACTGTGGCACTAAGCACCTCTGTATTCACATCCGACACATTATTGTAGTTTAGTGATGAATTGGTGGTCTCAGAGCAGTTGTTAGCAGAAGTGTCCACATCACCAAAACAACTGTTATAATTAACACTAATTGACACATCTATTGGTAGCCTCAGCAGAAAGGTCAAGAACTTTTGGAGCATAGAGAGTGAACTAATCTCTCATTGTTATAGATGATCCCTTCATAAGAGATTTGAATCACATTACCAGGGTAGCATCACTGCCTTTGCTCCCTCTATAGCTGTTTTTGTCCTGTAATGTAAGCATGTATTATAGCTTCCTGTGTTGTTCATCTGGAACCTTGCAGGAATTATTTCCACAGAGAAGGCCAGAACAATAGTACTGTGCATGTGAACACCTCTGAACTTTTGGGTAGCTCCAGGTCTAAATCTCAGTTTTGTGGCTTTGGCCAATCTCTGATAACTTCATTGCATTAACCATTCTCAACACCTCTCCAAAATACTACTGTTATTCTTTTGAAGAGGCTTTCCAGGAATTGTATTAAAATAGCAATATGCATACAATTTGGATGGGTTTATAGCAGAAATATTCTCACACCTACTTATGTACATCTCTAAATACATGTTTGAAGGTTTCTACATATTTCTAAACTTTTGATCTATGTCTGTTTATTTAGTTCTTTATCCTTACATCAGCTTATTGAGAGCAATTGCCATACACTCCATTAATCGCAGTTTTCATTATAAACTTCTTTATTCATCCATTCCAGAGTTATTCTGGTTCATTTCGCTGAGGTAAATTACTTGGTGAGCGCAGTATGTAGACTATTACAGAACCCAATTGAACTAAACTTTAATTTCCTCAGTCTTGAAACTTCAGAGTTTTGTCTTTTAGTTTAACTCCATATTCTATTTCAGATACTACTTAATTCCACAACAACCAAATGGAATTTCAAAAGTGTTATCAAAACAGAACTGTCTATATTTCGGGTGATACCTGCCTGTCTGCATACATTGACCCAATCCTGAAGTCCTAATTCAGTTGAAAAGGTGGCTATGACCAAAAGTATTAAAAGAGGCAGAAAAATTGAGGATGAGGATGGTTACTTTGTGTTGATAGTGTAATCAGAGTGTAGTTTGTTTAACAAAACAAGAGCTTGGAACAAGATCCTTAGATCTACACTGAATCTGTAGATGCTAAGGGAAGGAGGTGTGCCAGCTATCCAGAGCTCAAGTGGAAGTGAAGTGAAGGTTCTACGCAAGGTCCAGATATTGTCACCTTTACACTGACTAGTATCTACTCTTTGAGACTAATTAATGGGATTACTTAGCCAGCAAGGTTCTACTCAGTGTGAATAAAGTTCACAGAATATGGCCCCAAATAAGTAGCCAGAGTTGTGTTTATTATTTGTATTACAGTAGTGCAGAGCAGCTTTATCTGAGATCTAGGCTCCCTCATGCTAAGCAATGTACAAACACCTAGTAAGAGATTGTTCCTGCAATGAAGAGTTTAGTCTAAATATGCCAGACAAATAAAGGAAAGTTCACTCTTTCTGTCTCACAAAGGGAGAATTGAGGCACAGAATGATTCAGTAGCTTGCTCAAAGTCTTGCAACAAATCTTTGAAAGAAACAGGTATTGAACCCGGGTCTCCTGAGCTGCAGGCCACTGTTTAATTTAGTGACCAGCCTTTCAGTCATGTCATACTCTCTAACAGAATGCCACTCTACATTATCTGGCTAAGACAGAACCATTGAAATTTGAAATAAACTGTGACAAAATCCATGGCTGTGTATGTGTTGACCCCTCAAGATGTGGCAATAATAGACAATAGCCACAGTACACACGCTATGTTCCATGCATTATAGTTAATTCAGCAGTAACATTCCGTTTCTGACTTTGGAAAATAATCAGCTATGTGAGGAATATTATTCTCCCATTGCTAAAGAGTTTTCCCCCCCTGAATGGAAGCAAGGGGCTGAGGAGTGGGAAGAGATTTGGATAAATGCTATGTCACATCTGGAAATAGCTTGTGAGGACTAGGGATCATGTTGTCTTATCTGTGTTGTGAAGATCCTAGCATGCTTTTCGGAGTGTAGAACTGAAAAATCAATATTGATAGCTGACTTTTATTGCTTATGTGTTTGCTATAACTACTTTAACATAGGTTCTCCTTGTCTTTTCCCTACAATGACCCTAAATCACCAAGCCAGAAAACTGTACAGGAAAATTATTCAGATTCAGCATGCAACTATTTAATACCTCTGCATTTTTTTTTCACAGTAGGGATTGCTAACTGAATACAATGGCTCACTTTGTTGCCTTCTACTGGAGATATATTTGAAATCAATTATCTCAGTCACACCACAAGAATGACAAAGACTGCTTAATTAGGGATCCTGTTAAGTTAAAGACCAAGAAATGGCAGATGTTGACAGTGGTTCACTACTAATCATTCTGATAATCTGAACCATTGGTTTTAAAGAGTCATTGTTGAGCTTGACAAATTCACAGATTTTGGCTCACAGCGCAGAATATCACAGGCTACCTGTGCTTTGGTGCTTTATGGTACAGTGCAGAAATTATACAGAATTATAATTATGAATGTCATTTTTCTGTTCTAAAAATATATGAATGAGCCCTTTTGTGAAATTGGACCAAGATGGTTTCAATTTCTGCAAAGCTGGACTATTTTATTGTCTCCAGAATATTTATAAGGGCATTAAGTTACTATGCTTTCTGTATTTTTCCCCTGTTCAGGGTTGGCGCATTAAAGGGCTAGATGGGTACTGAATCTGGAGGGGTAGAACCAGGACAGTTTTATTAATATTCTAAACACACAGCATTTTATTTATGAAGTGTGTGAAATCTTTTAAAAAAGACAGTCTCAACACTTTAATTTTTATTGCCACTTGTCTCCAGTCTCTGCCAATTTTTTTCAACACCATACAAAGGTGCCTTTGTGGTCAAATGCTGTCTAAATCTAAAATTTAAGATTCCAGCAGTTAAAACCAGTTATACAAGACTTGTGTACGTTTTCATTATGTCCATTATAACTGATTTCACACAAGTGAGCACATTCTCAGTCTTTCAGATGAGATGTAAAATTGAGGTCCTGAACAATTTTAGTTGTTAAAAGAAAATCCCATGGCACTCTTCACAAGAGTAAGCACATTATTCTGCTTTGCTGGCCATATTCCAGTTTGGGTAATTAGATTTTGCCTACCTAAAATACCACCTGTAGTTCCAACAGGATAATTTACCCTTTGCTTCCTATACTAAAATGTGCACTATTAAAGAGTTGCTGAGTTTCACCCCGGAGGTGGCTGCATTTCAGTGATTGGTGACCCGATTCTAAAATAAGAGTCATAAATCCATGTATAAGGCTTGTTGCACGCTTTTGGAGTCCTGGATGAAAGGCTCTCTTGAGCTGAAACATTTCCAGTTTAATTCAACAGCAAAAATCCCTTTGAGTCCTGTGGTTTGGATCAGGCCCTATATCATTGTAGTCTGAAATATCAACTGAGTATGTAAAGCAGATCTATAACCTAATTAACTCCTTGTGCGTTGATTGTCGTGCTATTTAAAGGAACACAGGAATTGCCTTACTGGGTCAGAGCAGCAGTCCATCTAGTCTAGAAGCCTGTCTCTGTCAATGGCCAGTAGTACCACAAACGCCATAATGGATAATTATGAACAACTTGCCCACAGGGGAAATTTTCTTCCTAACCTCATCAGTTAATAGTTGGCATATGCCCTGAAGCTTCAGTGTTTATATCTCTAATTGATTTCTTGTTTTAATCTGATAATGATTAACTCATTTGATGGTATTGTGGCTGTTGCAAATACATATAATTTCTTTGGTATTCCAGCTCTACTTCAGAGTGAGTTATGTGGGGCCAATATTAAATGTTTTTGTTAAAGAAAAAGTGATTAGATAGTGCTCGACATTATGACTTAGGTAAAATCCAGGAATGCAACCGAAGTCAACAGTGCAATCTGTTCAAATGCATTTTCAACAGAAGTTTGTCTGTTTTTAATGTTCACTCCCCATTCCATTTCCAACTGACAACATGTAGAGTCAGGATCTGTTCTAAACCGCTTCTGATTTCTCTTAAAAGCTGTGGCCTAGCAGGTTTTTGCATGGTTTCCTTCTGTAATATGAACAAGCGTCCATCCCCTCACTCCCTCCCACCCTTCTCTCAAAATAGTTAAGCTGTACTCTAGGGATTTCCTAGGATAAAGCACACAAGCATGTCTGTCCACAACGGCTGGAGAAACTGTGCTAGCCACAACTATGTTTAAACACTGCTCTTGCTAGCATAGTTTCATCACCAGGATAAACAAAGTATAGACAAAAAGTGTATTGCGCTGTGTCCAATAAATCAATGGAGAAATTTCATCCCATATCCACTGCAGAAAATATATGTACGTCATAGTCAACTCTTGTATGGCAATACTTTCTAAGGAGTGTGGTATCTATCTGCATTGTGCCTTGTCTCATTTAAATTAAAAATGCTTATTAAAGAGAGTTAATGTCATAAAGATTCTCCAGACCTCTAAAAAGCATTTTGCTCAGAGCTCATGCTGTGCATTCTCTGCATCACAGCTGGTTGAAATCAGTGGAATTGTTCACTTTTGGAAGGGAGGCAGGGAGATTTACTAGAACCCATACTTGAATCCAAACAAAATATTTGTCCATATTTTCACCAAATAAAATATGTATAAATTCAAAAGAGGAACTGTTCCTTTAATCAGCACTACTAAAGAATATGTATCAATTACAATGTGCCCTATAGAAAAATACAAAATAAACATATGCATCATCATCATAAATAAGGGAGAGAGGAAGATTAAGGCACAGGAGAATTAATATTAAGGCACAGGGACTTAGATTTTTTAAAATCATTTAATTTATCATTATTAATGTAAACTTTCTATACAAGTATTAAGAAATCTTATTTTACCTTTAAAAGGCCTATTTGTGTGTGTATGTTCAAATTTAAAAAAAGGTAACCATATATTTTAAAAATCTACTTTATCCTGATATAAGACTCAGTTTCTACATCTGTAAAGTTGGGATCTATATACCTCCTATCAAAAGGTTTTTATTAAAAATATCACATAAAAGGTCAATTTAATTTGACTTGGCAAAGGTGAGGTAACATAATGCTTGTAATATCATCACTCCTTCTAGAAACCAAGCATTGCAGTATTAGAGAGCACATGATGCAATCCTAGAGATCTAAATGGAATCAAAACTGACTCCTAATCTAGCCTTTCATAGACACCAGCTTTAAAGTTCCTTGGCTCCAGTGCCTTCTTCCCTGTTTCAGCTAAATAACCATCTTCATTTTCCATGCTGGATTTTCCCACCGTGATGAGTAAACTTCACTTTTGTGGGGGTGGGGATGGGGGTGCGGATGAGGGCGGGAAGAGGAAGGTGTGTTGGTAAAGAATGAACAAAAAACATTTTTAAAAACAATTTGCCCCTTAACTGACTAAGAGGAAATAAGAGGTCTCCAGGTCCACATGCCATGCATGGACAAAGATGGCAAACAATAATTACAACAGATCAAACAAAACCAGCATACAAATGTTGATTAGCTCCCCATTATTTTCAATGGGACACGCTAATGAGGTATGCCTAATGGTGCTGCATGAGAAACCCCAAATTTGTGTTGACTGCCAAGTACTGCTAGTTTCATCTAGATACAAAGGAAACTCAATGCTTTTTTTGCCTTGGTCTTCACAGACAAGGTCAGCTCCAAGACTGCTGCACTATAGGCTGGGGACTGACTGGCTAAGCAGTAGTTCTGCAGAAAAAGACCTGGGGATTACAGTAGACAAGAAGCTGGATATGAGTCAGCAGTGTGCCCTCATTGCCAAGAAGGCCAAAGGCATGTTGGGCTGTATTAGTAGGAGCATTGCTAGCAGATTGAGGGAAGTGATTATTCCTCTTTGGCACTAGTGAGGCCACACCTGGAGTATTGCATCCAGTTTTGGTCCCCTACAGAAGGGATGTGGACAAATTGGAGAGTCCAGCAGAGGGCAACAAAATTTTTTAGAGGTCTGGGGTTCATGACTTACGAGGAGAGGCTGAGGGAACTGGGGTTATTTAGTCTACAGAAGAGAAGAGTGCGGTGGAGGGGGAGGGGAATTTGATAGCAGCCTTCAACTACCTGAAAGGGGGTTCCAAAGAGGATGAAGCTAGGCTGTTCTCAGTGGTGTCAGATGACAGAACAAGGAGCAATGGCTTCATGTTGCAGTGGACGAGGTCTAGGTTGGTTATTAGGAAACACTATGTCACTAGGAGGGTGGTGAAGCACTGGAATGGGTTACCTAGGGAGGTGGTGGAATCTCCATCCTTAGAAGTTTTTAAGGCCCAGCTTGACACAGCCTTGGCTGGGATGATTTAGTTGGTCCTGCTTTGAGCAAGGGATTGGACTAGAAGACCTCCTGGGGTCTCTTCCAACCCTGATATTCTATGAAACCCAGAATGACAAAAACCCAACCAAACAAAAAGCAAATCTATAATTCCTCTCCCCAACCCCCTGCACCCTCTTCCAAGGTATTCATGTCCCAGGATTCTTTTCATTATATAAAGGTGAAGGAAAGAAAAAAATCTGCTCCACAATTTGCACTTTTTGTATTTGGTTTCTCTTGATAGCTTTATCTTGGGGCTTGATAGGAACTGTAATATAGGGTTTAAAATAAAATAGAATACATTTTGTATTAACTGTTAAATTGCTCCTTCTCCACTCCTAGGCAAAAATATAGATGGTGATCCTTGAGTCCTTATTCACACACAACTCCCCTGAAAGTAAGTAGGAATTCTGTCTGACTAAGGACAGAAGGATCATTCCTAAATATTTTGTCCATCACAGCTGGTGAAATATGTGTACTGTTTTGAGCCCACAGGAGCCTACCAATGAGTATATATTACAGGTCTCCCTCTGTGCTGATCCATAGAGGATATGAGTTATAACACCCAATCTATAAAGAGTTGCTTTTTTTTCAGCTCAACCTGTAGGTGCTCATGTTTTTAGCTTTGGAGGCCCTGATTCAATTCCGCCTATGTCACTAAGAGAGCAGCTATCACAACACAACCTTTTAAGACAGGAAATGACTCAAAAATGGATATGATTTGTCCTTGGGTTAAGTCAAACTCCTCTGTAAAAGATGTGAGAGTATTGGTCATAAGGACACCACTAGTACAAGTTTTTATCATTATAATGGTATAGCATACTATGGGGTCATGTCTGCAGTACATCAAAGGAAAACTTAGGGATCTGTAGTCAATGTGGTGCTTGTCTGCCTGTTGCCTGACATACATCAGTCATAGTAAGCTACAAGGTCAATATTTTTGCCTAATTTTGAAGACCTAGTTTCCTGGGATCCAATTGTATTTTCATATCCCAGAATGGTTCTTTAATTCACTAGCAGAGAAATGAGAACTCATGGATAGGACAAATGACTACCTATTTGTCCTATTAATTAACCGACTTCTGTTGTGACAGAAAAGCAAAATGTATTGGGTTTTAATTTATTATTTACCAAAGAGCAGAGGATTGGCCCACATTGTGACATACCTACCACACAAGCAAAACCCCTCCTGTGGCAGAAGAGATATATGAATGGTGCTTTAAAGTTCACCTCATGTTCTATATGTGCTAACTTCATTCCCCCTCCTCCACCATCACTGGAAATGATGAATTTCTCACTGTAAGTGTTTGCATTCTTAGCAGCACTGCCCCATTTTTGAAGTTGTGCCATCTGCATATCATACTTCTCAGCCTTAGCAATGTAAAGGTCTAATGAGTCCTATTAAAGTCAACAAAAACCTTCAAATGGCTAGAATTATCCATTGGGCTGAAGAAGTTCTTTGAGTTTCTCTGGTGGATGATTGTATATATTTGAATGCAAAGTATTTCTATTATTAATTGAATAATTAACTAGTGTGATACAACAATGCGATCAATGCATTACCTTTGATGAACCCTTTTCACTATACTTGAAGCTGATGTAGATTTTTGAAAATATGTATCGAAACTTTTGTAGTTTGCACTATATTGTGTTTTCCTGCTTGATGTTCATTTGTTTTCAAAATTGATTTTGTATTAGATCTACAAAAATTCTTAAACTTCCCACACATTTCTGTTACTGTGTATTATCCTGGTATAAAAGTGGGAAAGTGTGTGTGTGTCTCTCTCTTTCTTTCTCTCTCTCTTTCTCCTGTTAGAGATACATCATCCAGACATACAACAGGCATTCATGAATCCTCATCAGTGATCCTGCATTTGAAATATACTGTACTGTATGTCCTGAGGCATTCAAGGGTTTCAGAAGAATTTTTTCTTTATCCTTAAAGGGTACTAAGAGAATAAACTCTCACAAGGCTGCTTATTTGCTCTCTTAGCTTCATATGCTGCTTATGTAAATGCTTGCAGCTGGCTGTCATGAAAGCCACATGCTGGTTTCTGCCTTTGCTGTCTCTGTACTTGGTCATTAGTAGTGCTCTCTCAGAGGGCAATATCTCCAGGATCCATTTAATACAGGATGCAAAAATTCAAACTCTCACTGAGTTTAACCTTTCCCACACCCTTCTCTCCCATATTGTTAGGTCTCAACCATAATTCCTTCTGCTTTACTACAAAATCTTTAATTACAGATCCAGCCTATCACCTGACTGCCCTTTATCCTGGATGTATCCTCTTCACTTACAGTATCTGTTGCCTGGGTTTCTTTGGACTGTCCACAGTTCTGTTTTAAAGCTTCTGGATCTTAAGCATCAGAGGTTTTATTCTGCATATCTCATAAAAGAGCAGGGCTGGTGCAAGGATATTTCATGCCCTAGGTGAAACTTCCACCTTGCGCCCCTTCCCTCCCAACTCCCTGGCGCCCTGAGGCAGCTCCCTGCCCCCGACTCCGCCCGGGGAGCTTGCGGCACCTCCCCACCCCAGCTCACTTCAGCTCCGCCTCCTCCTCTGAACATGCTGCCGCTCCTCCACTTCTCCCGCTTTCCAGGCTTGCGGTGCCAATCAGCTATTTGGCATGGCAAGCCCGGGATGGAGAGAAGCAGAGGCAGGTGGTATGCTTAGGGGAGGAGGCGGAACAGAGGTGGGCTGGGGCAGGGAGCGGTTCCCCAGGGGAATGTTCATAATTCCTATTCAATAAAACTTGTGGGAGTAACAGGACATGTACCGCATTTCTCTCTGCACAGTCACAATGTTTTTAATTGGCTTCCTTTCCCACTCCCTGTTTATATATTATCACTGTAGACTCTAAGCTTTTTAAGGCAGTGACGAAGTTTGCAAAACCACTTTGTATGTTCCTGCTTATATATAAGTAATCTCATATTAATAATAAGATGGAAAGGAAACCATTTGAGGGGTGGATTTGCACGGTGGGTGCTATGAATGGTGGCAAATGGGGAATGTGTCAGTGGCTCTTCAAAGGTGTCTGTCTCAGATTTGTAAAGGTATTAAGACGTTGCTCTGCTCAGTCTCCTAAGGCCTAAATTATTTTAATGGCTAAGTCCCATTTTCAAAAGTGACTTATGGTATGTCCTCACTTTGAGCAGAGGTGTATTTTCCAACTTGAGGGAACATCCTCACTCTAGGTCTCATCAGCCTAGAGTGACTGAAAATAGAAGTGTATCCCAGGCAGCTGGAGGGAGTAGAGGTCCCAAATATGATCCTGTCTCAGATGTTAGGTTTGGATTTGGGTGACTAGCTTCTAGCACCACACTGAATATTCTTCAATCAGAGCTACCCACAGGTATGTCTACTTGAGCTGGAAGTTACACTTCCATCCCAAAGTGCAGATGTACCTTTAGGCACTAATTCCTATTGACTCCTAAGTACCTAAATTACTTTTGAAAGTGGGACTGTTGTTGTTTTGGTTTTGTCTTGCCCCATGATAATCATATAAAGCCATGAAGTTTGAGACTAAATTTGGAAACACATACAGGATGCTCTGGAAGGGTTTAACCTTGGTGTCCAATGGGAAAAGCTTAATGTTTCTTACAATATTACATTTAGAAATGTGTTCTGGTGTTAAGGCCTGCTCCTGACACATCTGGCAGACTGGATATAACTTGGTCCCATCTCTAATGACTTCATTCTTGCAGTGTACCCTGCCCACAGTCTCACAATGGTGGGTGTTATTTTCTGAGATACTTTGATACCAATCAGGGAATTTTGCATCTTTACATCATTTATTTCATCTAACATTTCCCTAGATTGGGCATCAATATCCTCAACTGTTGTCATTCCAACCTGAGTTTCCAATCTTCCAATTTTGGCCAGGACATCAGCTTCCTCACTCCTGTGTATATCATGTGATGGAATCTATTGAAAAGACAATTTAATGGGACTTAGGTCTTGCAGTGCTGAGCAGAATAACACGTAAATACTTAAAAAATCTGGGCCTCTGTCTGTTGGCTCCCTCTTACACCCTCCCAGAAGAGATTTAGAGCTCAGACTGCCTGAAGTCAGAGAGAAGAGAGAGCCTGCCAGTTCCTCCCCCATTTTCAGAAAAATGTTTTCTTCTTTAAATGTTGAACTCTTTTCGCTACTGCTCTCTGAGGAGGTGGCTTCCCCCTGAGCAAGTTTATTTCGAGCTTTTTGAATAACTCATGTTTTTTGTAGGCTACAGAATATAAATGTATGCAGGCATTTTTATAAAATCTATGGACTTTTTCAAAATCTATTGTCATTTTCTAAGGTCTAATAGGATTTGTAATCTACCTACTTGCCATTAAGGAACCTGTTTAGCCATCTGACTATACTACTCCATTTTGTGTTTTCCCTTCAAAATCAGCCAGTTTCTGGCAAAGATGGGCCATCTGCCTGTATTTGTGCAACAGGGCCTAGCTTTAAACCAGGTGAGGTTTTATGGGTTATGGCTATATTAAAGGGTGATAGACAAAGAGCCACTTGCAGACAGATGCCAGGAGGAATGTGTGTATATGTGTGTGTGGGGAGGAGGGGGGACGGGGACAAAACACTCAAAAATGGAGACATACCAGCTTCTTTGAGTGAGCTGTTTCACTGTTGCAAACATGAAGCAGAATCAAGTACTTTGCAACTGAGGCATTGATTTCTTGTCAACATTCAGAAATCTGATGGTTCTTCATTGATTTTTTTAATCCTAATTTCTGAAAAGTGTCACACATAGTGACATATAGTGTAAATAAGGTCGGTATTGTGGTGATTCATCTGATTTTTACAGGAAAAGTGATTCTTGTGATTGCTGCCCTAGGTGATAGTGGGTTTTGATTCATCTGGCAACAGTGAGCCTGAGTCCTCCAGTCAACTGTTCACTAGCATGTTTTTATAGTGCACTTGATGCCAGCTGAATTCTGTTCAAACTTGGCCATATATAATTTAAAATATATATTTTATGCCTGCCTCAAGAAACTTCAGGAAAATATGATGCAGGAAAATATTACTGCCAGTGTTTGTATCACCAAAGAGTGGAAGTCTCAGTTCTAGATTAGACCTGGTATGTCTCCAAAAGAGAAATTATCACATTAAATAAGTGTCTCATCTCAAGGAAAAGCCCCAATACCCTGCATAATAAGAAATGAGTAAATGAAAGTTTGTCTAGTTTTTGTGGCTGAATTCTGAGAATGGAATAGATACTGATTCTCATCATTGTTTTTTAAAAAACAAATTCTCTTTAAAAAATGTTTGTGACAATTGGAAGGATAAGAGAGGCTGATAATGGGTATATATATGAAAGAGAAATGAGCAAGTGCTAGTTGTAAATTTGTTTAAATGAGTTCCCATGCTGCAGCAAGTGACTGACATCTCCACTACAATGCACTGGGTTGGCAGTCTGCTCTGCAGAAAAGACAAGGGACTATTCTAGTGTTGACCATACAGTATTGTACCACATCACTTACTCCAGACCCAGTGTTACTGACTCTTTACGTGTTATAGAAATGGCAACTTGATAACCGTGCAAAGCATTTCCACGTGCATTAGATAATCATGTTATGAAATAATGTTGGTCCTTTGCTCTCAGCTAATTTGTTTCTATTCTCCTTCTTGGGACGTGTCGTGGGGGTCCCCTGCGTGTTGAGCAGGGATGGCCCTGTTGGCCCAGTCCCTACACTGTCACACAATCTGTGGGATCAGGCAGTTGTGAAAAGGAGGATTCAGGACCCCTAGTGGGGCTGAGTGAACAATCAATTTGCAGCCCTGGGCGGAGTAGGGGAAAGCAAGCAGCCTATGGCTTCTGAGCCTCCTGGCTTGGGCACTTGGCTCTCTCACCTTTTGGGCAGGGCAGAGGAAACAATCAGCCAGTGCCTGTAGTCCCCAGCAGCCACACCTAGTGGCAAGTGCAGGGTAGGGTCCTATGAAGCTGGGAAATTCCCAGTTAATGGTTTAAGCAGCATCTTCTAATACATTCCCTGGGTTACTTCCTACTGCAAGGGTCATCTCCGGCAACTCCTCAACTGGCAGCAGCACAGCATCCAAGTCAGTCCCATGGTTGGCTGGTCGTCCGCAGCGTAGTCTGGGTCCGTGGTTCCCACCAGTCGGAGAATTGCAGGTGTCTCTGCTGGGCCCTATATATATCCCTGCAACACTTGTCCTTCCTCCTCCTCAGCCAGCCCAGACAGAGCTGGGCTGCTTCCTTTTATTTGTCCTGTCCACTTAGAGTGTGCATATCGGGGGTGATGGAGCATAGTCTTCTGGGCCCATAATGATTGATCAGGCCCCGTCGGTCTAGTGTGGGGTTGGTACACCACATGACAGGATGATTTACTGGGACTTTGGTCTGGGTTCTTAGCAGTTCAGTCATTTTGGAGCTCCTGATGGTTACAGAGCAGTGGCATTAGTATTAATATAATAGACTATTGCTTAGTGCTTAACCACCTACCAGGCTGGAGAATGAACACAGCAATGGAAATCAACTAGTAGAAGGGGTATTTTAAGGGCATGAAGGGGAAAATTACACCCATAGAATAAACCCTATCAGCCTGGGTCTATAGTGTATGTGAATAATATTCTGTAGATTGTGGTATCTATAACTGCAAATACAAAATATACTGTACAAATATGTGTATACGTAATACATGTTAGCATTGTTTGCTGTATACAGGGGTATATTATGTTTGACAAGTTCTAAGTACACTTTTGTAAGTCCAAAAATGAATTCCAGAGATGAGAGTTTTTTTCTAAATTACCATCTCTAAAAAGGCTCAGTTAGGAATGTGAGTAAAATACAGTTAAAAGAAGAATGCAAATTATGTTGGGGGATGTAAGATTACAGCCATCTCACAAGTTCAGTTGGAGGTGAAACACACCTTAACCTGTAAAGTAAGTAATAAAATATTATCCTCCTACCCTGCCCATTTTACCAGGAATAGATGGACCTAATGAATTAAAGGATTAACAAGACTGAATGAGCTGAAGAATATTTTCTGTCCACCTTGCAGTGACACTTTTAATAATTGTATTATGAATAATATGTAATATGAATATGTAATGTTTAATATGAATACTATGTAATAATGTATATGTAATAATGAATAATGTGTGTGTAATGCCTGCTGGATTTATCTGGTAAACAGAGGTCTGTTGGGTTTACAAACCCCGTTCTAAACCAGAGCCAGGCATGGGGCAATATTGCTCTGCCCCTCGGCAATTGAGGGGCATGCAACAAGTGGCGGGACAATTTAAAAGGGCATTGGCAGCCCTGGGGAAGGGTAGAAGGAGCTACAGGTTGCACCAGAAAGTGAGGGTGCTGCCTGGAGCTGAGGGAAGAATGACTACGGCACTGGTAAGACCGCTCTGGAAGCAGTGACACATAATCCCCTCCCTACTTTTGGCACCAAAGAGTGAAATGTTATCCCTGGGCAGACTAAACTGCTATTACTAAGGACTGGTCTACACTGGGGCGGGTGGGCGGAGAAAGTTGACCTGAGATACGCAACTTCAGCTATGCGAATAGCATAGCTGAAGTCAAAGTATCTTAGGTTGACTTACCTGGCCATCCTCACAGCGGTGAGTTGACTGCTGCCATGCCCCCGTCGACTCCGCTTCCTTCCCTTGCGGAGATGGAGTTTCGGAGTCGACAGGGAGCGTGTTCAGGGATCGATTTATGGTGTCTAGCCGAGACGCCATAAATTGATCCCCGATACATCGAACACTACCCACCAATCTGGCGGGTAGTATAGACATACCCTAACACTGTTACCATGCCCCAAAGGAAGGTGCTCCAGCCTGGTAGGAAGAGATCAAGGTGGGTTATAATTTGGGGTGGAACAATGGATGGTCTGGATGCTGAACCCTTTTAGGCCCTGAGTCTGAACCTGGTGAAGTGGGAGGGCCCAGGTCCTCCCTTACCTTGTCCCCTTCCCCTTTCTCACAGCAGAGATTTGAGGGCAGAAGAAGAAACACACAGAGGGTTGGGGGACTGAGGCTTGCAGTATGCCCCTTGGGAGGTTCCCCCTTCCAGAATGGAGAGACCGAAAAGGGCTAGAGCCCAAGGCCTGACCGTGAGGCTAGCTGGCTTTCAGACTGACCCACTAAAAAAGGTAACATATCTCCTGCGAGACAATTTCACGGGTGTGTAATTTATTCATTTGATTGCTGGTATTTGTAGAGACACATAACTGTTGCTCTGCGTCCTCCTCCTTTGGGATGTCGTGTGACCCCAGGAGCATAAGGAGTGAGTCGTTCATATGTGTTACAAGAATGCCATATATAAGGGATGTGTGTACATGCGAAAATAGTTTAAAAAAAAATGTGCAGATAGACGGTGTTTAAGAATATGCTGCACTGTTCCTGGCATTTGTGGTACCAATAACATTTGTTGTTGTGCATTGTACATGGCTTTTTGTGTGCAGCTCTTTACACAGAACTCTTAACAACGTGTTCCTCAAAGTGCAGAGACTGTAATTTGCAGTTTGCCCTTACATAGGCCACACAAGGGGGGAAATTTTTCCCTCCCCTATCATTCACATAAGGCCTAGAATGAATCTGTCCTTCATTTTTACAAAGTCCTTATTCATACCTCATTCCCATTGGCTTCAGTCCTCTGTTTGCCTCCATTGACATTAATGAGGATTTTCCTTGAGCCAAGGATTTCAGAGTTTTGACTCCGGAAAAGATTTATTTGTGTTTGAAAGATGAGAGAATTTGTCAGAATCTGACCCGTGTTTCTAGATTTATATCCCTAATGGACTATTTAATTTATAAAATATGTGTACAGAAGAACCTCACTAATGATGCACTAATAAGATGCATTATGAATTACTGACTTTTCTGAATTATCAAGCAAGTGAATAAACACAGTGTAAAAGCAAAGATTATGCATCACTACATGTATCTTGTTCTTGTATTTTGACCATTGCGGTTCAGTTTTAATTATTTATGATACTTTATGTACAAATAAATGTTCTGTGGTATATTTTGCAAATAAAATGAAATATTAGCAATATGTCAACTCTCCAGAGACTCTCCTATTAAATCTTTACTGAAAGATGGGGCAAGCTGTCCAGTGTTTGCACAGATTATAAAGTGTGCACATTAACAAGTTTCAACTGTGTTCATTTTCTAGCTTTGAATTTAATTGTTACACAGTATGGAATATCTGGATATGCCATAGGAGTTCTCCTACACATACATGTGCAACTCCATTTCCTCTTAAAATAACTGAAAACAGGAACAAATGTAGCTGGCAATTCATGGTTTTTGTTTCCAGGGATCGTGACCTTTCAGATAGATGCTTTACAGAGTGCTTCCTGTTCCATGAAAATGTGAAAAGTAAGAAGAAACATCACTCTGAACAGAATCTCAGAGTGATGTTCACAGGTATTGATCAGTGGATCACCTGCCACTAGTTATGGGGAATCCAGGATGTAATCCTGGCTCCACTGTGTCAATGGCAAAACTTCCATTGACTTCACTAGGGACAGAATTACACCCCCAGTGCCCCAACTACACAGGCCTGCTGATTTAGAGAATTAAGAAGGAAGGACCTTGAAGGAAGTTCAACTTGGATGTTTTTTCTAACTTATTCTTTTAACTACTTGTATGAATGACCTAAGTGAACATTAATGTCTCTACAACTACTGTAGAGTGTATATTCCAAATAAGCATGATTTAATTAGTGTACACTCATACCCATTCTGTAAGTTGTTCACATAGGGCTTGACCCAAAGCTCACTGAAGTCCATAGAAAGATTCCTATTGGCATCAGTGGATAGATTAGGCTCACCTGTGGCTCCGGAGCGACGTGCAGCTCTTCAGAAGTTAATATGTGGATTCTTCTATAGGCACCAACTCCGGGGCTGGAGCTACAGGTGCCAACTTTCCAGGTGCCAGGAGTTGCTCACTGCTCAACCTCTGGCTCTGCCACAGGCTCTGCCCCCACTCCACCCTTTTCCTCCCCGTCCCCTGAGCCTGCAGTGCCCTCGCGCCTTCCCTGCTGCCAGAGCCTCCTGCATGCTGTGAAACAGCTGATTCGGAGGTGCGTGGAGAGCGGGGGAGGTGGTGTGCCGGTGGGCTGCAGGCACTGGGAGCGGGGGAGCTGATGGAGGGCTGTTGACATATTACTGTGGCTCTTTGGCAATGTACATTGGTAAATTCTGGCTCCTTCTCAGGCTTAAGTTGGCCACCCCTGCACTAAGCACTACCAGTGACTTCAGGGTTGAAGACCACTTCCATCAAGTTTTAGCCATATTGCTACCTTCATACAATAACAGGTAGGAATAACATACAATACTGTAGTACAGTAGGAATTCTGCCCTTTTCACCAGTGTGGTATATTATCTGTATTGGTTTAAGACAACAGTTCCCTGAAACGTCCATTTCTCACTCTTCACTGATTATTCCATAGCAGGTTTTAATAGGAACATACTGTACAATTAGTTTTAGTGGGAGCCTTAATACATTAGACCTTGAGTACTAAATTTATCCTTAGATGAACTTCCTTGTTGTTTGGTTTCTTAGCAATGCATTAGATTTGATTCTGCCAATCTATGTATGCAGCATAGATTGGGTAAATTCAACATTAATCTGTGTCTGCCCGAGTTCCCAAGGGACATCCTAGGAGCTGTGGATCAGGTGCTTTAGGTTCCCATTCTTCCCTATAGGTTGGGCTCTCCAGCTGGACTACGTCTCATGATGCACCTGTTGGTGAAACCTTCTGATGCGTCCAGTGACTGCAGTCCATCCTGAGAGATGGAGTCCATCCTGGGATCCTAGATTATGGAGAAGAATGAGGGCATGAGGCACCTGAGCCCAAACTCCCATGAGGCATTATGGCTGTTCAGGCCATTCAATATCTAACTGATCCAAAATTAAATGTTTCAAACTGATTCAACAAACTTCAGTGAAATGTTTCAGTCCAGGAATATTGAAATGTTTTGTTTCAATCAAAAAAGTTAAAATGACAAAACTTAATATTTCTTAATCCATTTTTTCCCAAACTTTTCATTCCACAAAAAATGATATTTTGACTTTTTTTATCTCCAATTATGGTAAAAACGAGTTTTGAAAGGTAATAATTTCCAATACGATGGAAATTCTGAATTTTGACCAGCTCTAATGCGCAGTAAACACTACAGCAGGGGTAGGCAACCTATGGCACTTGCGCCAAAGGTGGCACGCGAGCTAATTTTCAGTGGCACTCACACTGACCGGGTCCTGGCCACCGGTCTGGGGGGTTCTGCATTTTATTGTAACTTTAAATGAAGCTTCTTTAAACATTTTATAAACCTTATTTACTTTATATACAAAAATAGTTTAGCTATATATTATAGACTTATAGAAAGACCTTCTAAAAACATTACAAAATGTATTACCAGCATGCAAAACCTTAAATTAGAGGCAATAAATGAAGACTCAGCATACCACTTCTGGAAGGTTGCTGACCCTTGCACTACAGTGTTCTCCTTATGGGCTGTGTGAAATTCCTGTTCTGTGCATTAATTACAGAGGGTTTGCATAAAATAAAAAATACCTCAATCCCACCCTCTTTTTATTGCTAATTTCCCAAACCAAATCCACACTTTAAAAAGAAGTTTTTATAAAGAGATGCCCCCATTCCACTGACTTCTCATGAAATTCTCTCTCTCTTTCCTTCTGGTGTCTGCTAGCTTCTTGTACTATGTTCTTATCCTTGCACCTATCATCTCCACTGAACATTGGCTGTCAATTTCAAAGAGAGTTGAGGGTGCTCAGCATCTTGTTAGGATGTAGTTGTTTCATAGGAACATATGGGACCCAGCAACTCTGGCAGCCTTTCTGTTGGATGACAGGCACCTCTTTTCAGTTTTGCATGTTCTCTCACACAAAGCACTTTTGGGTGCGGGAATTTTTACCAGCGTTTAATCCAAGGGCCAGCAAAGTGGCTGCAACACCTTCTGAACTTCTTGATCTAAAAAGGATGGAGGGAAATAGAGTTTATCTGAGGTCTTGAGCAGGGAGATGCATAGGTTTGGATACAGCAATGGGCTCTTATATAGTAGTTTGGATAAACTGTATCTGAACTTCTGGGTTCTTATTCAAACTGAAGCTTTTGAGATTAATCCATCACCTAATAATGCAGAGGGTTTAAAAGAGACAAAAAGGAACACCCTGAATTCTGATTCTCTTAGGCCTTGTCTTCACTAGTGGGGGGGGGGGGGATCGACTGCAGATACGCAACTTCAGCTACTTGAATCACGTACCTGAAGTTTGCGTATCTGCAGCCAACTTACCTACCATCCTCACGGCGGTGGCAGTGGGTGGTGCACTCCCCCGTCGACTCCAGCTTACGCCTCTGGTCAAACTGGAGTTATAGAGTCGACGGGGGCAGCGCTGGCAATCGATTTATCGTGTCTTGACAAGACGCGATAAATCAATCACCATAAGATCGCTCTTTCCCCGCTGTAGTGAAGACAAGGCCTTAGAAAAAGGGTCTGTTGTATACTTCATGCAATTGGATATTGATTTCTGTAGATGTAATTTGTTAAAAGCATTCCATAGCTTTATGAATCTACTCATTTCTAATTACCTGATGATTTCTTTTAAACTATCTGATTTAATTACACCAGTTCAAAGAGCCTAGACTCTGCTCATGATTAATGTACTTGCACAGTTATGTAACAGTTTGTTGACCAAGAAAGATAAGCCTGTGTAAACATAAAGCCTCTCTAGTAACTCTTGTGCTGTTATGTCCAAAGAGGCACATAACAGGATGTGCTATTTGCATACCTGTAATAACAATTAAACTTATTGACCTAGCCTACCTATGGCAAAAAGATCCGTAAAGTGGCTAAAGCCCTATACCCTGACAAGTCCCTAGAATCCTACCATCCTTAGAGAAATGTTAAGTAGGAACATGGTGCATGCTAGAACTTTTTGTTCTGACAACTGTTAGTTCCACAATATCCAATGTTGGGCATGTTTTGAGTTAGTGTTTCAGTGTAAAACAGCATACCTTCACTGAAGTCAATGGAGTTATGTGAATTTATACCAACTGCAGCTCTTGCTCAAAAAAGTATTTTGTAATTTACAATTTTCTCTACATTTTTAAGCAGCTAAAGATAGAAGGCTTAATACCTTGTGTGGTCACTAGGAATCAGGCTGTGAGACCTTGAGAATGGATCATGAAGTTTCAGCATTATTTAAGAGAGATGTAAATAATATCCATTTCATCCATGAACTATGATAGACAGTCTCAGATATCCACTATGAGATTTTCAGCAAAATCTGAAATCCTGTGTACGCCACCTCCTAAACTGTGCTGTTAACACATTAGCTCAGATTATATTGGTCAAAAGTATTCACCTCCAAACAATGTAATTAATGAAATTCTAATTACCTGGGTCATGAAAGTACAAAGGGGCATCCATTGCAGTAATGAATTGTTTTAACATATTTATTGATTTTTTTTCCTCCAAAAATTAACACAGTTCAAAAAGGTGAGAACCTTTAGTAACTCTGTCTCCTGCTGTTTATATATAATGTGTATTGTATCAACAATAAACAAAAACAAAGAAACAACAAGACGTTAGCTAACAGGAAAGCCATCTACAATCATTCATAACAAATTTCAATACAGTCTCACAAATATACCTCTATACAAATGGTCTAACTATGTATGCCAAAAACACTTCAAGAGCACATTCAATCTGTGGCAAATAAATAAAAAAAACAAACATATCTAGAATTCCATTAGTGGCTCCAGCTAAATATGAATTGCTCATTTATAGTTTTATCAGATTTCTCATTCATAATGTGTATGAGGTCGACCAGATGGTCTGGCTCATAAACCAAACAGGAATTTTTATTATAAAACTGCCTTGCATCAGAAGGGGTGGAAAGGTTTGAGATCTGCATGCATGCATTTAAGATCAGGAATTAGAGAAGCTATTTTATGTTATGTTAACTGAGTAACTGATACTCATAAGAACATACAAATGGCCATACTGCATCAGGCCATCTAGCCCAGTATCCTGTTTTCCAACAGTAGCCAATGCCAGGTGCTCCAGAGGGAATGAACAGAACAAGTAATCATCAAGTGATCAATCCTGTTGCCCACTCCCAGATTCTGGCGAACAGAGACTAGGGACACCATCCCTGCCATCCTGGCTAATATCCATTGATGGACCTATGCTCCCTGAATTTATCTAGTTCTTTTTTAACACTGTTATAGTCTTGGCCTTCACATCATCCTCTGGCAAAGAGTTCCACAGGTTGTCTATGAGTTGTGTGAAGAAATACTTCCTTTTATTTGTTTTTTTTTTAATTAATTTCACTGAGTGACACCTAGTTATTGTGTTCTGAGAAGGAGTAAATAACACTTTTCTTCACACCAGTCATGATTTGATAGACCTCTATCATATCCCCCCCTTAGTCGTCTCTTTTCCAAGTTGAAAACTCCCAATGTTATTAATCTCTCTTCATACGGAAGCCATTCCATACCTATATGGAACATACCTGAAGAAAAACAGGAGTATTAGTGAGGTCTATGAATGTAAATATGAAGTTGAATTGAAAAAAAATCCTTCGTGATAGTAGGACTAGTCAAAAATATTCTATCAAAATATTATCCCCCAATGGAAAATTGAGTTTTGACTAGGTAAAATTTTCACAAAATGTCTGCTTTCCCCAATTTTTTTGATTATTTCTTAAATATCTGAAAAAAAAATTCATCCAAAGACCACAAGTATATTTCATAGGAAAGCCTCAAATTTTCAATTGCCAAAAACTTAAACTTTTTTTGTGTGTGGTTTCTATTTTTTGATTAAAGGTCAAAAATTTGTGCTGAAAATTTATCACAAACTTTTTTTCATTTTCGTTGAAATTTTCTATGGATCATTCCCCCCTTTCTGATATTTGGATTAGCTCTATGTCATAGTAAAAAAAAAATGCCATTTATTTCCATCGGATTGGTCTTATAATAAGTACTATGATACAAACTTTCACCTTGAGATAAAAGAGCACCATCTCCTTATGCAAGCATGGAACTTAGACAAAAACATCTCTGTCCTTCTCTCTATGAATGACTAATATAAAATAATGATAAAGGTATGTTTGCTGCTTTTCCAGAATAGCTATGACCTGAAGCCAAATGAAACATGACATGGCAAACAACTAAAATGCTACAACAGCTAAGAATTTCAAAAATCTCCTGACCTATATAAAAATAGTGGTAGGCACTAAGGAAGAAATGATATTTTTACAAAAGATGTGATTATCTTCCTTATGTTTTTAAAGCTCCTATAATTAGACATAGACTGTTCAACAAAGAACCTAAGTGAGCAATATTTTCATCTCCTACACTTAGGTTAGTAAAGCCACAAAAAATCTTATTGTGTTCTATTATATCAATTTGAATCTATCCCTATCAATATGACTTCTGGATAGCTGATTATTATTTGCTGATTAAAGGTAAAAAGAACAGTAGTTGAATAAAGAGATTGAGAATAATTTCATATATCCAAAAAGTACATGCTAAAGACAAGACTAGAGACTAGTCACAGGACTAGAGACAAAAACTGAAGTAGACCCATTCAGGTCTCACTGAAGAGATTACCCCAATGAGATTTATTGACATTTTTTTCCAGATTACAAGTGGATATTTAAAATGTTCTCACAATAACCATATTATTTTTTAGTAGTATAGAGTTACTCAATTCACTCCTGGGGAAATTCTGTACCACTTCACATGTGAAGAATTCATGTCCCCCAAGGAATTTTTTTTCCTGTAGAAAATACATTCTGCCAGAGAAGCGCTGCAGTTACACCTTTCACCCACAGGTGCTACTGTGGTGCCAGAACAGAGTGGAGCCACTCTCAGGTGGGAGCAGCCCAGCTGTGGATAGGGAGGAGATGAGACTGCATTCCTCACAGCATCCTGCCCATGGGGTGAAGAGGCATGGGATATGGGGGGATGAACAGTGTGGGGCACATGGCACTGCTGGGAGAGTCAAAGACTGGGATTCAGTGGGGGCTAGTGTGGGGGACAGCAATGCAGGGTCTGAATCAGTGTTGGGGTGTAGGTCCACATGGGGACAGGGGAGAGGAGATTCAGGGACACATGAGGATTGGGGGAGGGGTGGATGAGTGAGGGTGCAGGGACACAGGAGGAGGAGGTGGAGGTGGGTGAGCGAGAGTGCAGGGCCACATGGGGATTGTGGGTGGTGCAAGGACACATGGGAGTGAAGGAAGAAGAAAGAGGCAGATGTGCCTGACCCAATGAGAGAGATTAGTGTTCAGCCAGGGTCTGCATGGGCAAATGGTTGAAACTATAGTAAAGAACAGGATTATGAGAGACATAGATGAACACAGTTTGTTGGGAAAGAGTCAAAATAGTTTTCCTAAAGGGAAATCATTCCTCACCAATTTACTAGAATTCTATGAGGGGGCCAACAATCATGTGGACAAGAGTGAACCAGTGAATATAGTATACTTAGATTTTCAGAAAGCCTTTGACAAGGTCCCTCACCAAAGGGCCTTAAGCAAAATAACTCTCCTGGGATAAGAGAGAAGGTCCTCTCATGAATCAGTAACTGACTAAAAAATAGGAAACAAAGGGTAGTAATAAATTAGCTGTTTTCAGAAAGGAGAGAGGTCAACAGTGAGGTCCATCAAGGATCTGTACTGGGACTAGGTCTGTTAAACATATTTATAAATGATCTGGAAAAAGCGGTAAACAAAGAGGTGACAAAATTTGCAGGTGATACAAAACTGCTCAAGATAGTTAAGTCCAAAGCAAACTGCAAAGAGTCACAAAGAGACCTCACAAAACTGCGTGATTCAGCAACAAAATGGCAGATGAAATTCAATGTTAATAAATGCAAAGCAATGCACATTGGAATCATAATTCCAACTATATATATAAAACAATGGGGGCTAAATTAGCTGTTACCACTCAAGAAAGATCTTGGAGTCATTGTGCATAGTTCTCTGAAAATATCCGCTCCATGTGCGATGGAAATCAAAAAAGCGAACAGAATGTTGGGAGTAATTAAGAAAGGGATAGATAATAAGAGAAAATATCAACTTGGCATGATTAACTTAGTAATTAACATACCAAGGTATGTTTTTATTCCATACATTAACATACATTAACTTGTGACAGGGTTAACAGGAATTAGCAAAGCCAATACTGACTATAACCATTCTGTTTTAGATGAATATAGGGTCATAACCCATTTTGGTTCAGTCTGTGTTTGATGTCCTGAAAACTAAACTGCTTTGGTAGGAGACTCAGTTGGTAGGTATATTTGGATAGCATTCAAACCACCTGGAGTATGCTTTACAGTGCAGTTATACAGTATTTGGAAAAGTAACTGTGTAGCGAGGCGGTCTGGTGCCCAACCGCCCCGCAGAGGGACGAGCCTCCCCAGAGGCAAGAGGGGGCGGAGCTGGAGAAACCTGTGCCCCTCCCCCAGAGGTCAGCCGGCTGACCCAGAAGGATAAAAGCTCGGCCTCGGAGCTCACTTCGGAGGGAGCCAGCGGAGGAGCCAGAGGCTACTGCCAGAGCTCCTGACCGGGAAGCCCCGGTGACCCAGTCGGAGCCCGGGAACTGGCCGAGCCTGCCCTGCACCCGCTACCCGGAGGAAGAAGGACCGAGCCTCCCCAGTCCAGGCTACCCCGAGGAGCTGCCGCCCCTGCCGCCAGACAGCGACTCAGAGGAGCCCATGGAGGTCACCACGCCTCCCCAGGTACCCTTTGAGGGGGAGTTTGGAAGTGGCCCGGGGAATGAGTTTTGAACCTGAGTCAGTGTGTTGCGGTCTGGATCCCCACTGACTGCAGCTGGCTTGTAACCGCTGCTAGGGCCCCGGGCCGGGACGCAGTGGAGCGGGTGGGCCTGCGTCCCCCCTGCCACCCTTAACCGTGGGTGGCAGTCTCCCCCTCAGCCCGCCGGCATTCCTCGCTGTCTGTTACTACTCAGCCCCTGCTTGAGGGTCTGAGCCCCTGACTGTTCCCCGTGTTTTGTGGCCCCGCCCTGCCTCAGGGCCTGGGCCTTACCAAACTGCTACTGCTCAGCCCC
>ML677334.1:46247153-46261761 GCA_007922305.1 Dermatemys mawii
CCCTGCCTCAGGGCCTGGGCCTTACCAAACTGCTACTGCTCAGCCCCTGCGTGAGGGTCTGAGCCCTGACCCTGCCCTGTGGGTGGGTTGCCCGCCCGGCCTTTGGGCAAGGCGGGCTGAGCGGACGCTGCTCAGGCCTGGCTGAGCACTTGAGCCCCGGGCCCGGGTATTCCCCAACCCGGCTGAGGGGTGTGTAGCGAGGCGGTCGGGTGCCCAACCGCCCCGCAGAGGGACGAGCCCCAGCGGCGACCCCCTACAAACTGTATAAAAAAATGGCACCTTCTTACTCACCAGATCTGTTCTTTCAGTGTATTCAGAGTAAAATCTGTTTGTTAGTGACAAAAATAAGTTTAAAATTGTAAACTGCTTTTTATTCCTGTTAACCCTGTGGAGCCAAAAAAACTAAGAGGAAAAGAGTTGGGTTCTATCCTTCTTGTCCATTACCCACAAAATTGCTTATTAAATTCTAATTACTGGGCCAATTACACCTAAGGAAACCCATTGAAGGCAAACTTTATTTCTGATGAATAGCTATGAAAACATAAGAACTTGTCTGATGTTCAGATTTCAGGAAGAGTATTCAGAGCTCTCAGGAAAAAAACAAAAACACAAGCCCATCATTTTAGTTGTAAATTGAACACATTTGATTTGGAGTCATGGAGGCATAATAAACATGGAATCCCTCAATGCACTTTTCAGAGCAGAACTCCATTTTGAAATTGGCTTCTAATTTTGATAAAATTCCTTTTTCTGCTTTGTGGAAATATTTCATAGGTTGTTTGTTTTCATTGGAGTTCTACTCCAGTATGTCACCCTCTCCAGCTCCTCTGGCTCCTCTGTCCAAATGTAGACAATCACATGCCAGAAGAACTATCCCCAAAAGTGTAGTTCTACCAAAAATCTTTTCATGTATATCAGATGCAGTTTTTTAGCAGATGAAAGTTATCATTTGAACTACTAATAAGTTATCAGCATCTTGGAGACAGGCCTGTTGGATATGGTGCTTTGTTCTCAGAGTAAATAGCTATTGAGTAAGAACTCATCATTGTTTGTGTGTGTGTGTGTGTGTGTGTATGCAAATTTGAAATAAGTAATATGTTACATAGTAAAGCTTGCACCAGTATTTTCAATATGCTCATGGATGCTGTAAAATAATTGACTCAGTTCCAGAATTACAGAACAATTTGTGGACATCAGATCTGAAAAAAACCTGAACTTTGATGGAATTCAGATACAGATCTGAACTTTATAGCTCAGGCCCACTAGGGACTTTCCCGTCCTTTCCATGTTGATGATACTTGTACTTTGACTGTAGTACAAACTGGAAGATAGGCCAATGTACTACATGAATAAAACTAATAGACAGTGTTGTTCTCACCTACAATAAAATGTAATGTTGCCTAATTAATACATTGTTTGCCAAAGAGACAACCTAGCATATAAATTGTTATATATTATGGAAGGATAGGAGTTTGGAGTACTTGTGAAATTATCTGATTACATGCCTTATTAGTTTCAGCAAAAGATTATAATGTATCATTCAGTAAACACTAGAACAATAGCTTTGGAGTATAGTAACCTTGCCTTAGGAATTTTATTTTGTCATACTACTGTTTAAAATACAAATGTACTCTTTGATGGGTTTTTTTTAAAGAAGAAAGAGTGCAAAGAAAAGCGATGAAATTTTGTTGACATGCTATACACCACATATTTTGTGAGACAGCACTCCCAAAGTTTTGTAATAAAATCTGGATTTGTTTTGAGGCTTGAACTAGAAAGAGCTCAGCATGTTGCACTAATAATAACTGACAACTGAAAAGGGAGTAAATGGATTGTATAGCAATGCAGGATCAGAAGATGGCCTGAAGAGGCAATGATCAGATCTGGATCTAGATCCAGATTACAGTTTTACTAGAGTTGGAGATTTCAGGCCATGAACTCAGGACTTGATATGGATTTTGCTACAATTTCACAAATATGTTAAGATTGTTAAGTGTACTTGTTTTTGATTGGGTATTAGATTATAATAGGAATGAACATTATATTTTTCATACATATTTTTGAAGGATAAGCTTTTTTTAGAAAAATACAAAAATGTATAATCGCTGGATAAAATGACACAACCGTTTTCTTTTTTAAATAGATTTCCAAAAAGTAAAAATTGTTGCCTTTTTATTTTTGTGTATTTTCACTAGGATGAAAGGTAATTTTTAATGGGCAAAAATTAACTGTTTTGCTTTGCGTCTGAAAAGCATGGCATTTTCTGTCCCTTCAAAGGTAGGAAAACTGATACTTGAAACAATTGGCTGCCGCTTGAGAAGCCTCATCCTGAATAAATTTTCCAAATCCATCCCTGAAGGAAATCTGTGCAGTCCTTGTTAGCCTGAAACGATGTATATAGTTGGGATTAGTGCCCAGAATCTTCCATTTATTAATGTGCTTTGAGATGGTGTGACGGTGCTGTTCCTGGTGGGACCCAGCTTAGAGTGCCAAGCCAGGACAAATTGCTTCCAACAGGGCAGTTACAGCCCAAAGCTGGGGTTTCTCCACCTCTAAGTCAAACCAAACCAGCCAAACAGAAAAGACTTTGGTTTCACCCCACTGGCTAGCCACAAGTCACACAAGCAATTTCCTTAGACACTCCAGTTTCCCAGTATCACCACCAGCAGCCACTCATTCTGGGGATAAATGGTTATGAAAACCAATACCTCAATAAAAGAAAATGGTGCTCCCCAATTCCAAAGAATCAGGCCCCACACCCAGGTCAATATACAAATCAGATCTTACCCACAAATCATCCTGTTGCCAATCCTTTAGAATCTAAAGTCTAAAGGTTTATTCATAAAAGGAAAAAGAGATAGGTGAGGGTTAGAAATGATTAAAATAAATCAATTACATGCAGTAATGGCAAAGTTCTTGGTTCAGGCTTTCATCAGTGGTAGAATAAACTGCAGGTTCAAATCAAGTCTCTGGAGTATAAACATCCGCAGCAGGGATGGGTCATCGGTCCTTTGTTGAAAGCTTCTGTGTGTAGCAAAAGTTCCTCCGGAGTAAGAATGATGACTGAAGACAAAATGGAGATCAGACATCAACCTTTTATAGTCTTTCCAGGTGCAGGAATTCTCTTTGTCCTTTGCTGTGGAAACTTACAGCAAAATGGAGTTTGGAGTCCCATGGGCAGATTCCTGCCCCCTTGCTAAGATGTGGCTGCCTTCCCTTAATGGGTCAGTTGTGTAGCTGATGGTTCTTAATGGGCCATCAAGCAGGCTATGGAAAGCTAAAACTAAGTCATCTGGAATGTTATCCAGCAGCATCACATAAATTTGAGATAAAGACAGTAGAACCAAAATTCATAACTTCAAATACAAAAATGATACACACATACTGATAGCCTAATCATAATCAGCAAACCATAACCTGGTCTTAGACACCTTATATGACCCCCTTTACACAAGATTCTGGGCCCTTACAGGACCTTGGTTACAACAATGATCTATATGATCCCAGATTATTTCAGTAACGTGACAGATGGACTTCCATCATCCTGAAGTTTCAGGGATACATTAATTATTCTCTAGGATAATGCTGGTGAGTTAGTAAAGTGGTCATCTCTGTTGCATAGATCATTGGTCAAAGAGTACTCAGTAGCCAACAAAAGCTGATTTAGAAATTATTAAATAATGTCAGATAATTTGAAGCATATGTAATTTATTAGGAATTAGTGGTTCAGCTCTAATACTGAGGATCCCTCTTTCCCCTTTTGGATGACTGCTTGGAAACATATGCATCAGATATGTATAGTCAACACTTTTGGAAATGCAAGCTAGAGAATATACATATGATCAAATTTCTGATATCCTCATCCTTATTTTTAATGAAAAATAAACATGAACCATTTAGTATGTCTGAAATATGTACATTGTTCTCTAGAAGTAATTTTCAATCTATGATGTTCAAAAGTTATGGAGAAGAGAAGATGAAGATTTGATCTTCCATAGACTAAACAATAAAATTAACAGAGACTGAAATCCATTCACTGATACAAGAGATACAGTTCTGAGACTTTAACAGCCTTTATAATGAGATGTTCATAGGAATTGATATGCTTCTCTGGAAAGACAATAAAATTCCATCCTCAAACTTACAACTTTTATTAGGAGTAAAATGTGAGACAGAGGGATTTCAGAAACATGTACACTTTAACCAGAGAACAATGCTTTGGCTACACATCTGAGAGAGGTCCAAAACATAAATAATTCCATCAAAAGTCTGCTTTAATTTAGTGCCTGAATTTAGATCCAAATCTGCTTTGAAGAGAGAGAAGAAAACAAAGAACATCAACATTTTGCTAATTGCACCTGGTGAAACACAGATGTTTTTAGGAGATTGGTGATCAGAAATGCAGACGTGTATTTTCAAATCAGATAGAAATGGACCACATGTACATGGTTTTAACTCTTAATTAAGTAAATTACTACCACACCCACCCAAGAAGCAAACAAAATTTAGTGTAGCCTTGAGGGCAAAATTTAGCCCTTAAAAAATGACATTATAAAAAATCAATTTTGTTTTTGTATTACTGTCCCTGTGTATACCTTGCCATTTGGCACTTATAGCTACTCCCAAGGTGCCTAACATGCAAAAATTACTCTCTTCTTAGTCACTGCTGTCCCAGAGTTGGCAAAAGAATTCTGTTCAGCCATATGTAGCTGGAATGGTTATCAGTGATCTGTTGTTCAAACCCATAATAGTTTATTATTGCCAAGCTCTGGGTTTTTCCCCAGTAACTATGCCTACATTTTTTAACACAATCATGTTCTTTTCACAGTATTTATGGAAGTATGAATCACAGAAATTAGAAATAACCTATTAGCAGGATTGTTCCAGGCATTCTAATTAAAGACCATAACCTCCCCTCCACTGTCAAATTTAACACAGGAGTGCAGAAACCAATGGGGTCGTGATATGGTGGAAGTGAAGACTGTTGGCCCAGTGGTGTGCTCTCACCGTCCTTCAGCCCTTCAGAAGTCTCTCTTCATGCTGTTTGTGCCAGTTCTTTCCCTTCCCCTCACTCACAGTCTCTTCTCCCCTCCCCTCACTCCACTTCCCTTCCCTTTTCTTTCCATTTAGCTTATCTCCTTCTAAGTAAATCTTCTGTCTTTTTCCCTCCTCTTCCCACCCACCATGATGACACTAACAAGATCTTTGCTGCCATCACATTATTCTTTCTGTTTCTCTGTTAGGCCCCTTCCCACACCCTGTGTCTGCCTTCTCTATTTCAATTGTAAGCTCTTTGAGACAGGAACCATCTACTAGACTGTGTTCGTACAGTGCTTAGCACAGTGGGGCCCCTGCTCTTGGCTGGCCCTTAGGTACTATCCTAATAGCCTATATTATTATTATCAATGACATCTATGTCTATACTGCAGCTGGGAGTATGCCTCCCAGCCCGGGTAGTTGGACTCACACTAGTAGGCTCAAGCTAGTGCTCTAAAAAATGCCCATGTTGATCGGCACTGACAGAGGTTCAGACTCACCGCCCGGGCTCCTAACTGAAACTCTTCACAGGTGTTTCTGAGCAACACCAGGAATTCTCCATGGAATAAGCCCCATAGTGTGAGTGAATGCTGCTCTCAGCACCATTAACTTATGGTGAGGTTCCTCCTCACCTACAGCTGTACAGCAATGAGGGGAGGTCATCAATAGCACTGTGGCTCTAGCAGACTTTTTGCCTTCAGAAGGGTTGGGCGTGGCAGCTTACGAAGGCACTGAGCCTTGTGTGTTATGTAGTCTCTTTGGCTCTCATAACAGGTAAGCAGTGGGAGCACAGAACTTCTCTGGGGCTGGGGCAGAGAGAATGAACTCCTCTGGTCCTGGGCTGGGGTGGGAGATGACAGCTCCTCCAGTCCTGGGGTTGTTGGAGAGGAGCGCCAGCTTCACTGGCCCCAGGGCCATGGTGGGGAGAACCAGGTTCTCCAGCACTGGGTAGAGAGATCCAGGCCTTCTGCCCCTAGGGGAAGGAGAAAGAGCCCCACCAAAATGTTATTCCTGTATACATCTCTGGGCTGGACCCTGGCTTGTTCTGAAGCCCATGTGTCGAGGTGGGTAGAATTATTCTCTTCCCTGCAGTAGGAAGTGTAAGATGACCCTCCTAGAATTTCTTGTCTCCTACTTGTTTTTATCCCTCCAAATCTAGGTGAATTTAGCCCTGACTGAGTAGGCCATTTCCCTTGATTATTGTGATTCAGACAGTTCAATTTTTGTATTACACGGTGGAAAATAGGGCTGCAAGTTAATAAAGCTGCCATTTAGTTCTGAAGGTAGGTTGAAAATTTGACCTCTGACACAACCTAAGAAGTCCGGCGATTTCCTCTTCCACATTTGACCACATCACAGAACTGTCAGAAAGTCTGGCATCCATGTAGTTATTTATGCTCAAGAGACACTCAGGACTGGCTGTACTAACAGTCATTTATTGGCATAACTGGACAGGGGAATCCAAACAGGTTCTGCCTGCAAAATTCCCAGACATTGGTGTTATTCCTTCACTTGCCCACATATTTAAAATCCCAAATTGCCCCTCCATTAAATGAATTACTTTATATATTAATGAAATGTAGCAAAATACAGTAGATGCAGACCTAATTAAAATTACTGTGTTATACCATTTTTAAAAAAGTTGGAACTGATTTTATGCAAAGATTTTTTTCATACTATTGTGCTTACAATGGCAACAGACACAATGCGTAATCACAAGGTTATTATTCATTCTTGCCTTGTAAATTTTCAAAGCAGTGGGCCAGTATCCAGTCAGAAAGGAAAAAATTATTCAGCAATAGGCATGAGAATTTTGGCAACTGCTATATAATCCATTTGTTGAGTGTTTGTTTTTTTCTGAAGAGGTAGTTTAGGTTTGCCTGAGCCTGAGATCTTTGAAATGAATGATGTGTAAATATGTGTTTTAACATGACTGCCAGAAAAAGAAACAAAGTAAAATGAAATCATTACATTAGGGACAGACTTACTGATGTGAACAGCTTCACCTTCAGAACAATCAGGAAATGACACAGCTACCCATTTCTGAAGTGTTTGTATTATAGCAAGTAGGGTATCAAATATTGCCCCCTCCTCGCTCTTACAAATAGGTCTTCCTAGTTTTGTCTTTACAGTCTTACAGCTGGGCCCCAGAAGCTTTTACTTTTTCAACATACAACAGAGTAGACTAACCTGAAAGGAGATCCACAGATCAGCATAAAAACATAAAAATGTCCATTCAGGGTCAGATCAAAGGTCCATCTAGCTCAGTGTCCTGTCTTTTGACGGTGGCCAATGCCAACTACCCCTGAGGAAATGAACAGAACACGTAATCATCAAGTGATCCATCCCCTGTTACTCATGCCCATCTTCTGGCAAACAGAGGCTAGGGACACCATCCCTACCCTTCCTGGCTAATAACTATTGACGGACCTATCCTCCATGAATTTATCTAGTTCTTTTTTTGAGCCCTGTTATAGTCTTGGCCTTCACAACATGCTCTGGCAAGGAGTTCTACAGGTTGACTTTGCATTATGTGAAAATCTACTTTTGTTTGTTTTAAACCTGTTGCCTATTAATTTCATTGGGTGGCTCCTAGTTCTTGTATTATACAAAGGGGTAAATAACACTTCCTTATTTACTTTCTTCACATCAGTCATGATTTTATAGTCCTCTATCATATCTTGCCTTAGTCATCTCTTTTCCTAGCTGAAATGTCCCAGTTTTACCAGTCTCTCCTCATATGGTAGCTGTTCCATACCCCTAATCATTTTTGTTGCCCTTTTCTGTACCTTCTCCAAGTCCAATAGATCTTTTTTGAGACAGGGCAGCCACATCTGCATACAGTATTCAAGATGTGGGTGTACCATGGATTTATATAGAGGCAATATGATATTTTCTGTCTTGTTATCTATCCCTTTCTTAATTATTCCCAACATTCTGTTCGCTTTTTTGACTGCCGCTGTACATTGACTGGATGTTTTCAGAGACTCCAAGATCTCTTTCTTGAGTGGTAACAGCTAATTTAGACCCCATGATTTTATATAGTTGGGATTATGTTTTCCAATGTGCATTACATTGCATTTATCAACATTGAATTTCATCTGCCATTTTATTGCTCAATCACCCAGTTCTTAGAGATCCTTTTGTATCTATTTGGAGTCTACCTGATACTTAACTATCTTGAGTAGTTTTGTATCAGATGCAAACTTTGCCACCTCACTGTTTACCCTTTTTTCCAGATCATTTACGAACATGTTGAATAGGACTGGGCTCAGTATAGACCCCTGGGGCACACCACTATTAACGTCTTTCCATTCTGAAAATTGATAATTTATTCATACCCTTTGTTCCCTGTCTTTTAACCAGTTACCAGTCCATGAGAGGACCTTCTGTCTTATCCCAGGGCAGCTTATTTTGCTTAAGGGCCTTTGGTGAGGGACCTCGCCAAAGGCTTTCTGAAAAGCTGAGTACACTATGTCCACTGGATCCCCTTAGTCTACAGGCTTGTTGACCCCCGCACTCAAAGAATTCTAGTAGATTGGTGAGGCATGATTTCCCTTTACTAAAACCGTGTTGACTCTTCCTCAACAAATTATGCTCAACTGTATGTCTGACATATTGTTCTTTATTATAGTTTCAACCAGTTTTCCCGGTACTGAATCCAGGCTTACAGGCCTGTAATTGCTGGGATCACCTTTGGAGCCCTTTTAAAATATTGGCGTCACATTGACATTATCTTCCAGTCATCTGTTACAGAAGCTGATTTAAATGATAGGTTACAGACTACAGTTAGTAGTTCTGCAATTTCACATTTGCGTTCTTTGGGTGACTATCATCTGGTCCTGGTGACTTCTTCCTCTTTAGTTTATCAACAATCAGCATCTCACTTTGTCTGCATCTATTTCCCTTCTCTTTCCCTATATAGATTCTAGCAGCCTGAAAATGCTGTTGCTCAAGAAAATCTTGCTGTTCATCAAGAAAAAAAATATCCCTTTCATCTAAGTAGCTATTAGTGGTATCTCTGTTTGCATCTTGTAACATCATCAAGTACTGTGTAGGATAAAGTATCTCAGATGCAGATTGTGTACACAAAAGCAGCTTGGTAAAATGAGGAAGTGATAGGTTAATAGCTAGCGGAGTTCATAAGCGCTGACAGCCAGGGTCTGGCTGGAAAACAAGAATTCCTTTTTCTGAAAAACTGTGACATTTGTTTCTGTTCTGATGCGTAGCCACTAGCATAATGGTTAGGGCCCTCTCCTTGGATGTGAGTCCCAAAGACCAGGGGAGTGCTAGAGAGTTGAACCTCGGATTCCCCCATCGCAAGTGACTGCCCTGATTGCCAGGCTATTGGCTATTCATGGTGGTGGGGGTGGAGGGGTTGTGTGTGTCTGTCCCTGTCCCTGTACCTCCCTCAGTTCCTTCCTGGAACTGACAAACCTTTTCCAACTCAAGTTTTGTGAAGCTGATACATTTCTGCAAAAATGTTTGATTTTGACAAATCTGCATGTTCTAATGGAAAAAAAAATAATCAAAAAGTTCATGACCAGCTCTACTCTCAACTTTGCAAGTTTGTAATAGACATTTGGGGTGAAATCCTGGCTGTATTGAAGTCAATTGGAATTTTCCATTGATTTCAATAGGGTCAGAACTACACCCTTGGTATATTGCAATCTGTTTTCTAAATTCTTGGGATGGAGAAGTTAAGAGACAATCCCTCCCCCACCTTAGAGAAAAACGGACCCACCCACCCCCATTGTGTGTCTAATTACTAAGTACCACACATTATGAGACATTTAAGCAAGACTGGCTTTTAGTTCTTGTGGTTTTAGTTGTGAATGTTTAGAGTCACTATTCAGGATCAGCACTTGAGGGCCTGTATAGCAAAGAGGTGAGGATCTGGCTAAACATGAAATAAAAAGTCTTACATTTGACCTGAGCATGGTGTCCTAAGGTTTCTGTAATCTGTACAGTTCTCACAATGATACAATCGAATTCTCAGAAAAGCCCACATGCGTGGTTCTTGGTATGTGCTGTAGTGAGAGTATAGTGCATTTTATTTCTGGGCATCATCTATACATATGTGAAACACAGTGGAATGATTTAGCTGATGTAAGGATATGTATTGATTAACTTCATTTCTGTAATTTGATAAGAGTAATATGAAAGCTGGATAATAAAGCCGATCCAGGGCAAATATTTTATTGTTGCAATCTACTGCTATGCTTGTAAAAGGTGGAATATGTAAGATATTATAACTGAAACAAATGCTTATTTAGATTCATTTACATTATACATAGGAAAGACTTATTAGGCCATAACATTTGTTCAATGCCACACTCCTGCTCCATTTGATATACTTCTAGAACTTTATCCAGGACAGATTTAAATGATTCAAGCAATGGGATATGGTAAAGATGTACAGCCAACTTATATGTATAAAGAAAGATTTTAGGGTCAAAAGGGACCATTAGATAATCTAGTCCGATTTCCTACATAACACTGGCCAGAAAACTTCATCAAGTTAACCCGGTAATAAGCCAATCATTTGTGTTTGGCCAAAGCATATCTTCCAGAAAAAGCATCTAGTCATGATCTGAAGACATCAAGAGATGGAAAGTCCATTACTTCCTATAGGAGTTTGTTCCAAAGTCTAATCATCCTCATTGTTAAAATATTGTGCATTATTTCTAATTTAAATTTGTCTGGCTTTAACTTCTAGCCATTGGCTCTTGTGTCTTTGTCTGCTAGGTTGAAGAGCCTTTTAAGTACCCAGTATTTTCTCCACATGTAGGTATTTATACACTGTGATCAGGTCACATCTCAGTCTTTTTGATATTCTGATCAGAATGAGCTCTTTACGTCTCTCACTGTAAGGCATTTTATCCAGCCCTTGAATCCATTTTGTGGCTCTTTTTATTTTTTGGTCATTATATTTTTTTGTGCAAACATGCTGAATCCTCTGCTTTAAGTGCAAACAGAAGTCAACCATGATCAAAACCATAATATTTACATTCACCCCTAATTCATCTCAAAGTTTTTAATCTGGGAATTTCCTTATCTTCCTCTCTTAAATAGAAGCATTTATTCATCGGTGCACAGCTGTGTCCTTGTGCATAAAATAATATAACTAGCCACAGATCTGTCCACAAGAAACAATCTTTTTATACAATCAATTTCCCCATCCAGATTCTACCCCCATGCCCACACAAAGTCAGGGCCGCAGTTATTCAATACAATATAATGTAAAATATCTGACTAGTGTAAAGAATTCATAAAAATGCATCTGCACCCTTTTTGTGCCAGCAGCTAACTATAAGATGTTTTTCAGAAAGATATCCAATTGGGATTTGTTGAGAAGGCACAATTTATCAAAGTTCTGGCTTATTGAAGTTGAACACATCCATCATGCTTACCCCCACTCCCATGAGTAACTATCTCAAGGAAAGCTATTTTGAAAAAAATATTCTGCACTCCTCCTCAAGATCTTAAAAAAAAAACAAAAAACCCCGCAGTAAAACACAGTAAAAGAACCACTGTAGCTTAACAACCATGTAAAAGAAGAAGTGAGAGATAAAAAGGCATCTTTTAAAAAGTAGAAGTCAAATCCTAGTGAGGTACATAGAAAGGAGTATAAAAATTGCCAAATTAAGTGTAAAAATATAATAAGAAAAGCCAAAAAAGGTGTTTGAAGAACAGCCAGTCAATATCGCAAAAGGTAATAACGAAATGTATTTTAAGTACATCAGAAGCAGGAAGCCTGCTAAACAATCACTGCAGCTCCTAGACGATTGAGATACAAAAGGAGCACTTAAAGACAATAAAATCATTGCAGAGAAACTAAATGAATTTTTTGCTTCAGTCTTCATGGCTGAGGATGTTAGAGAAATTCCCAAACCTGAGCTGTCTTTTGTAAGTGACAAATCTGAGGAATTGTCACAGATTGAAGTGTCACTACAGGAGGTGTTGGAATTAATTGATAAACTTCACTGTAGCAAGTCACGGGGACCAGATGGCATTCACCCAAGAGTTCTGAAAGAATTCAAATATAAAATTGCGGAACTATTAATTACGGTTTGTAACCTGTCCTTTAAATCAGCTTCTGTACTCAATGACTGGAAGATAGCTAATGTAATACTGATATTTAAAAAGGGCTCTAGAGGTGATCCTGGCCATTACAGACCAGTAAGTCTAACATCAGTACCGGGCAAATTAGCTGAAACAATAATAAAGAATAAAATTGTCAGGCACACAGAAGAACATAAATTGTTAGGCGAAAGTCAACACGGTTTCTGTAAAGGGAAATCATGCCTATTACAGTTCTCTGAAGGGGTCAATAAGCATGTGGACAAAGGGGGATCCAGTGGACATAGTGTACTTAGTTTTCCAGAAAGCTTTTGACAAGGTCCCTCACCAAAGACTCTTACGTAAATTAAGTTGTCATGGGATAAGAGAGAAGATCCTTTTATGGATTGAGAACTGGTTAAAAGACAGGGAACAAAGTGTAGGAATAAACGGTAAATTTTCAGAATGGAGAGGGGTAACTAGTGGTATTCCCCAAGGGTCAGTCCTAGGACCAATCCTATTCAACTTATTCATAAATGATTTGGAGGAAGGGGTAAGCAGTGAGGTGGCAAAGTTTGCAGATGATACTAAACTACTCGAGATAGTTAAGACCAAAGCAGATTGTGAAGAACTTCAAAAGATTTCACAAAACTAAGTGACTGGGCAACAAAATGGCAAATGAAATTTAATGTGGATAAATGTAAAGTAATTCATGCTGGAAAAAAATAACCCCAACTATACATACAATATGATGGGGGCTAATTTAGCTACAACTAATCAGGAAAAAGATCTTGGAGTCATTGTGGATAGTTCTCTAAACACATCCACGCAGTGTGCCGTGACAGTCAAAAACGCTAACAGGATGTTAGGAATCATTTTTAAAGGGATAGAGAATAAGACAGATAATATCTTATTGCCCTTATATAAATCCATGGTGCACCTGCATCTTGAATACTGCATACAGATGTGATCTCCTCATCTCAGAAAAGATATACTGGCATTAGAGAAGATTCAGAGAATCTTGAATACTGCATACAGATGTGATCTCCTCATCTCAGAAAAGATATACTGGCATTAGAGAAGATTCAGAGAAGGGCAACTAAAGTGATTAGAGGTTTGGAACAGGTCCATATAAAAAGAGATTAAAGAGGCTAGGACTTTTCAGCTTGGAAAAGAGGAGACTAAGTCAGGATATGTTAGAGGTATGATAGATTTTATAATCATGAGTGGTGTGGAGAAACTGAATAAGGAAAAGTTATTTACTTGTTCCCATAATATAAGAACTAAGGGCCACCAAATGAAATTAATGGGCAGCAGGTTTAAAACAAATAAAAGAAAGTTCTTCTTCACACAGCACAGTCAACCTGTGAAACTCCTTGCCTGGGGAGGTTGTGAAGACTAGGACTATAACAGGATTTAAAAGAGAACTGGATAAATTCATGGAGGTTAAGTCCATTAAAGACTATTAGCCAGGCTGGGTAAGGAAAGGTATCCCTAGCCTCTGTTTGTCAGAGGGTGGTGATGGATGGCAGGAGAGAGATCACTTGTTCATTACCTGTTAGGTTCACTCACCCCGGGGCACCTGGCATTGACCACTGTTGGTAGACTGGATACTGGGCTGGATAGACCTTTGGTCTGACCCAATACGGCCTTTCTTATGTTCTTTTCTGAGTTTTATATATATTTTTCAATAAAAGCTTGCTGATGTCACCTGTACTTGTGAATCATCTGATGGCAGACAGCAATGTATTAATATTCTCCTTTATTGTGGAATACCATGATCAAAATCTGTACTAGTGAAAAGGAAGACAGTACTTGTACTGTATGGCACAATGGACAACTGTTAATATAACAACATGAGGGGTTTTATAAATACAGGAATGCTGCTCCTCATTCCATTGCACTGACTGCCATCCATCCCAAGACATGGGAATGGGCTATTGTCAGTTAAACACTATCATTTGAGTCACTGCATTGGGACTATTTGGTATTTGCCTTTGCTGCGGCCAATGGACAGAAGGTAAGCATATACTTAAAATCAGTATGGTTTGGTGGATTGGACAGGAGTATCACTTCTTGGTGAGGGGTTTTAAGACTGAAAAGCTATAAAACATGGCATTCCTTTATTGTGGAATAGTGTGATCAAAAGTTGTGCTAGTGAAAAGGAAGATAATACTTGTACTATATGGCATAAATTATAGGTATCATTCTAGAAGCCTTCAGTTTCTTGTGCTTTGGGATCTATAAATTGGTAAAAATTGCTACATACGCTCATTGCTATACACTCAGTACTATGAGTTGGATTTACCATAAAGAAATATAAGCATTATATTTATATATAATATAATATATAGTAAAAACATATTATATTTATATATATATTATATATATAAATTATATTATATATAATTATATATAATATATATATAGTATATTATATATAGTATACTATATATAAAATATATATAATATATTATATATATTATATTATATATTAATATATTATATA